>JABASI010000270.1:0-45195 GCA_019776505.1 Tomocerus nigrus
ACAATTTTGTTGTACTAGTACCGTTTACCTGTGAGCGAGAAAAAGAAAGTTTAGGTTAATAATTCCAAAGTTTGTGTAAATAAAAGTGGATTATTTTCTTGGGAGGTTTGAAGAAATTATCCCATTGAGCAAATTCATTTATCTGCGACGTAGTTGAGCATTATAAATGCTATGAGGCAGTTATGGTAGCGATTAGGACGGAGGCCTTGTTCTGTTAAAAGAACGCAGGGAATAGGAATTCTTTGAATTATTGACATGTAAACGAGCACAGGGTTCTTTCTTTGTATTTGAAAATGGAGGAAACGAAGCGCGAGAGTATAAGTATGCCATAGTTAGGTTTTCAGTCCTCGTTAAATTCATTCTATGTATAGGCATTTAAGCTTAAACGTTCACCATAAGCTCCTAAACAGTCCCCCATGCTGAACAGACTAAACAATAAGCTGATTTCAAACGCATGGTTTCCAATATGGCTCTTCTAAATAAAATCTTTCCTTTCGCCAGTCTCATTCACTGAGGATATCGTAGACTACTACTATAATAATATATAGAGCTCCGCTCTGTGATGGGATGTCATGTACTAACTATATCCGAACTGTAGAGAATACTAGTAGTGGAGTGAGAGTGAGGGTGAATACTATACGAATTACTGATGAACAAATGAAAATCTCGATCTCATTCTCCTGAGTGCAATGCAATGCTATTCGGAAGAGTTTACTGTTTTAGTATTACTTAGGAACGTTAGTCGGCTTCGGCAAGGATTTCACTAGTTTCTATGAACAAGGAATACTAAGTATTAACTATAAGCTACAATTCGCTTAAATGAAAGGCAAGCAACTTCATTTGCAACCAGAAACCCTCTTAATTAACAAGTAATGAGATAGGATGAATTATGCGTACAAGTGCTTCTTCACTTTACTTTAGCCAGCACTAGCACTCTTCCCAACAACCAGAGAATATGCTCTTCAAATCAGACAACGCTTCCATAAGCCCAATTAATATCTTGCTCCCGATCGAATTCCTTTCGACATCACCCCCACTCTCTCGAGATCCTCTTCTATTTATGTCAATTTATATCTCGGTTTCTAATGACATATTGTTTTAGCCCACCTAATTGTTTATCAATTTCCCGCAATCTACATTTAGGACTGTCAAAACAGATTTGGCAAACAAAATTTGATGTACAATCTAATTTATATGTAACCATTGAATAAAATTAATGAATTAATATTTTTGAATAGGTATTATCATTATGGAAAATGGCATTTACAATCGGAGGTGCTCACTTTTGTAAAGACATCGCGTAATTAATAATTAAATGCCATTTAAGATCGGTTTCTAGCAACGAAAATGGGAATTGACGATGTTATAAGAGATAAAAGTTTGAAGAGTATAGTATTTCAGGTCGAGTGCTATCTGTAAATAGTAGTTTCGTCTAGAATAGTGCAATTGAGTCTGGAATTAAATTAAAGAGAGAACTCCCCCCACAGAGAGAACAGAGCGTTTGACTAAAAAGGTCTAGCTTTGCTGTTTAGCACTAATTCATAGAGTAGGGAAATAAATGAAAGAAATTGAGCTGGCTTCTGAAAAAGTACAAAAGCCGAACTGGTCTTTACGTGAGTGCAGACAAGGGACATAGTTTCCCCGCCTCACCAGAAACCAATCGTCAAGTTAGTAGTCTTAGTCAACTGACTACACAATAAAAGAAGTTTCGCCTCCCCAACAACAGTCATCAGTATACTAAGAAGGTGTACCTGCCGGATGATAATATAGACAGTAGACAGTTTTAGATAGTGCAGGAGCGGAAGAAGCAAAAATAAGACGTTCTTCGAACTGGAATTGTTTTTTCTCCGTCTAAATACTATTAAAGAGTATTTTACTTTTCCCTCTGCCTATCCACGGTTCCTCCTAAGTTAAACAATAAGTTTTCCATGGAGAAAGTATATATCGTTTCTATTATTAGACTCAGTAGGCGGATATATGCCAGTATTATAAAGAATGCTTAATGCTTCGTATACTAAGAACATACCTAGATATATAATGGATAATGAGGTTAGGTATCCAACCTGCGGCTCTGTACTGTCCAATAATTCCCAAGTTCCATGATATACCTACGTCTATAATTTTCTTCTATACGCAATAAGTTAGGTATGTGTATCTCGCTTAGCGATTTGGATTTGTTGCTCAGAATATCATATCCACCCTTTGGTGATTTTATGGAGAGAGAATTTTGCATTCTCCTCCCAGCTTCACGTTCACTTTGGCTTTAGCAAGTTGATAGGACAAAATGGACAAATTCCTTTTCATTGCTTACTGCTGTACTGTTCTACTTTATTGTGTGTAATTTCTCCCGTGCGTTCGTTCAAGAATCGAAATGAGCAGGGAGTACAGTTTCTACGTTCTACAGTTCTACTGCGCTCTAAGTTATATTTATTTTTCTCTAGCTCCTACAACCATATAATGGCTAGCACAATACAATCCACTAGAAAATTGTAGCCAACATATACATACGTAGCTATACAAACAATACAAGAAGAGTTCAGTTCACTTCACCAACTACATACTACACGAGGGGGTTTGAATTATACATTACTTTAGCTTACTTTGGCTAGTGGAGGTGGCAAGTCCAACTCCGTCCACTCCACCAGTCCATACCATAACTTAAAAGCCTATTTTTTGTTTTCTCCATTTTTAAATTCACAGTGAAAGCTAAAGAACAATGTAGTGATAGGTTATAGCCATGTATACTTTCTCCGCACATGGAGGTACCTACACGATCGTATAATATCTTTATGTAGGTATATGTGATATGTATAAGTGTTCAATGGACGAGTGGAGAAAGAAGCTAGCTTTTCCTAATAGTATTTATACTGACAGGTTTTTCAACCCAACTCCATTTACTTGTGTGAGTGAGTTAAGGATATGTGTATGTGGAAAGGAGTGAGGGAAAGCAGACGAGGTTCGATTCGCCAAAGTAATGCAATCTTAAGTGAAGAAGGTGTGTGCTTGTTGTAATGTAACTGTTGTGGAGCATCTGTAGCTCCCTAAACCTACCTTCCCTATGTACACTGTGCCACACACTCTGCACATCGAATTACAAACTAAGCTACATATATTGTAGCTGTAGAAGTGCACACTATCGATTAATGAACTTTGTTCCTTACTTCCTCTACAATGACTTCTTGTCCTTTCCCTCTATTATTTTTTCCACACACGTCTCTCTCTCCACTCTCTACACTCTATAGACACAAACTACTGCGTACTTACATTACCCGAGACGTTAGTGAGTCTCGAAAAGTTACGCACTAGTCACTCAACATATTACTCACTCCTACGTCTCTACGTGGATTTCTACAGTATGACTCAATCCTCAACATTGTAGATTGCCTTTTATTACTTAATTGCTTTTACTTGTTTTATAAACACTACTGCACACCTAAAACCTAACATGGTGCATAATTCAAATATTAGTTTTCATGAAAATTGTCGTGTCCGCAATTAAAAAATAGCAGTTGGTTATTTTTGTGAATTGAAAATTCTTGCATTTGGCTACTTTGAAGTGTAATTTGTCCATACTATAGAAAGTAGCATTGTCTGTTGTCTGTTAGTCTGTTTGTAGTAGTAGAGTTCGAAAATTGCCATTAAGGTACTATCAACTATTAGTAGTTTAGTTGCTGACATTGTGTACCTAGTACCTACTGTTATTACTACGGACATCACGGAGGAAGGAAATGCAGCCGGGAGAGAGAGAGAGAGAGAGAGAGAGAGAAAATGAAATGGAGTGAAATAGTGCTGAGTCTGGGACAACGACGACAACGGTGTGGCTTTTCCTTGACAGTTCCACTCTATACTTATGTTCACTCTACTTTGTTGTTAGCTACGTAGAATATATGTATAGATGTGTACATAAGATGGCATATTGTGCACTTATAGAGTGTATATAACTAATGCTGTAGAGTGAAGAAGATATTATTGAAGACGCTTGAGTTGAGAGGATGAGAGAGGAAGAGAACAAGGCGTTATTACTTACATGATATTGGTTGCTTCACTTTATTAGTTACATACGACGCGGCCTTTTCTTTATAGTATTTGTTGGAAGGGAAATTGTCGGCTATTTGTTCTGTAGCTGTAAAGAGGTTGGAAAAGCAATTCAAGAGTCTGAAGTAAAAGAAGAGACAATTGAGGAGAGAGAAGTGGTGCTGAAGGTAGCATCTGTAGTAGTAAAAGGAGGAAGTATGAAAAGTCTATGGCTCTCTTTTTGTATTGCATTCACTCGAGATCAAAGAATAACAATAGATTTTATGAGAGATCACATCAGTCCTATCTGTCCTCCCTTTTATATTTTATATCAAAGATTATATCGTACATTTAGGTGTTCAGCCAACAAATTCGAGGATTCCTCTCATTGATAACGATAGCCTCACTTTAGTCCCCAATCAATTTCCCAGTATTTCTTCGAACTCTTCCTGTTTATCATCCCAAGATACTTCCTACTTAATTTCTCTACTGAAAGTTATAAGGATTATGGAAAATAGGAAGTACAACAAACTTTGCCGAACTACAAACGTATAACTAACTATGTCAGTGAGTTTGAAATTTGCTCTACATTTATGTAAATCTTTTTGAGATAATATTATACTCCAGATATTGCCGGAGTATAAGAAATAATAATAGCAAGAAATGGAAAATAGAGTGCATGCTACAACGACAACATATGCTTCGAAGGATGTTCAGCCAAGCTTTTCTCAAAGTAATGAACTTTATTGAAGCTTCCTTTAGTTTTCCGACTAATTGCCTTTATAAATTCCACTTTGACTAAATATAAGGCATAGAGCCGAGAAATCTATCTAGGTATATCACAACCAGGACTTTCAAAGATGAAAAGATTTTTTCACTGTGTGCACAATATGTTTCTTATTCATTAAAGGTAGGACCCATCCTATCTGTTCATACCAGGTCCTGCTGCTGTGCTGTGGTTGCAGCACATGCTCACAAACGTTTATATAATTAGGATGTTATACATCTACCTACATGCTCTACATTGAAAGTCTCGTTTGAACTCTTCAAGGGACAGTTAACTCTACAAAAGGAATATATGCTAGAATGCAGATAATATTATACTGGATCGTCTTCTAATGAAGTCCTGAGAAAAATACTCTTCTTTAGTCATTTTGTAAAATACACATTTACTGAATCGGAAATGAGATAAAATTGGGCTTTCTAAAAATAGAAGGAATTTTCTAAAATCCCACAATTGCCCCATATTGTTCAATCAATTTCCTACCCGATCTTATAAAGGCGAATAAAACAACACCAAAACCTCAAAATAAACCCGAATTTCCAAATTTCCTAAAATGTGATACAAATTGACCAAATATCCTAAAAAGCGACACAAATTGACCAAATTTTCTAAAAAGTGACCCAAATTGACTAATACATACCTTAAACAAAACTGAACATTGTCATGTGTCGTCTTGTATTCATGAAATCGGAGATTGCATGAATACAAGACGACACATTCTCAGATTGCAATTTTCCCATTGCTGTACAAAATATACCTGGAGTTAGTGTTTACAGTATTACAAGGTAATAGCGTATCTCAAATCACAACTTTTGTATAAATAAGGAGGGAAATTGTCTGTTGTTTGGTGAATAATCGTTGGTTGGTAGCTAATGAACTTAATGTAAATGTAAATTGAGGCAAGTCAAGGTTCTACTTTGTGTGACAGTTCAAAAAACGCATAGAGAAAGAAAGTTTAGTAATTTTAAAGTTGAGCAAGACCATAAATGCTTGTGTACAGATATAGCTGAGTCTATGAAAATGGTAATTCTTTGAGAAGTGCAGTATGTCGTGTGTTCCATTTAAAGTTAGCCGATATCATCAGTAGCTGCTAAGTTTGTGTCTGGTAAAACTCTAGGTAGGTCTTTTCGACATAGTGTTTTTACTAAAGTTGGATTGGAGAAAGGTAAGTATTGATTACTTGTATGTAAATAGATAATTTTTGGGACGTGTAAGAGTTGGGGTTTACGGTGCATGGTACTAGTTGTATGATAAAAGTGTTAGCATGTGTTTTTTAGGTAGGCAATGAGTAAGCACTCAATATGTCAAGACATGTTAAACTGAATGCATGTTTACGATGGCCATAAAGTACATCTAGAGTTTAGCAAAGGAATGAAAGGCTTGGAAAACGGGGAAAGACAAGATTTAAAATAAGAGGGAGAAAGGGAACGATTATTGACCCGTTGCAGTTGGTTTGTTTTGATTATATTTAGTTTCTGTAGTCTATTACAGAGTTTATCTTCCACTACATATACAATACATATACTTTAATAGAGAGTGTCTGTCTGTCTCTGTCTATCTCTATAATATATCTATGTATACATCAGTGAATTGAGTGACTATTTGAATAAAGAATGAATAGAGAATCTAAACACGCCATATTGCACTATTTATGTATATCTATCCTAGATTGTTAAGTTTCATATTAGACCACTATACGTTACATATAAATATAAGGGAGGCGTTTTCTGTATCTTTTACAGTGTCTATTGTTGTGTTTGTGTGTAGCGGGTAGCGTGCTATTGGAAAAATCAAAATCCAAAATAAATCTATGCATGTCAAGTGATAGTATAGAGTTCTGGTCGGAGGAGTGGGTTTTGCAGCTATGCAAGTTCAGTTCAGTTGAGCAACTCTATTGTATGGATAGAAGACAAGGGTTGGCATGAGTTAGTCCATATTTCATTTAAAAGAGCGAAAGAGCTACAGAGAGAGAGAGAGAAGCAAAGAGTCGACACACATATTCACATTCATTCTCCATTCCTTTAAGTCAACTTCTCTTCTCAACTGAATTGAACTGGAAAACTCATGGGAAACTTGAGTCGAGCTTTTACTAAGCTTCAGCTTCATACATAACGAAACGTTAGATTTCTCTCTAGAAGACTGCCATGCCAGGTTACTGTTACTTTTCACATCCACTATGTACTACGTACTACTACGATATAATAATATAGGGAAGGAACAAATGTAGAAAGGAAAATACGGCATTACCTCCCAGGAAATATAGTGACATACGTACATAGACTCTAATATCTCTTATCACAAAGCTCTCACAGCTTAAGGCATTACGCATTTCACGAATTTCTGTGTATTTTTCGTGTACATCTACTCTACTACTGTAGAAAATAAAGAATCCCCTCGTGCTAGAGTCGATAAGCACCGGATAGGACATACAGCGGAATCAATCCTAATGGAAACGCATATTTATGTCTAGATACATGCAAAGGACACATCTGTATTTACTTATTCAGCATTCCAGATACCTACTATTAGCAGACACATTTGAAATAGCACAGATAATATCATAGACACAATACTGTACTTGATGCACATAGCTGTACTACAGCTCAATAAAATATTAGAGTAGACTAGCTAGCTACAATATTAATAGGTGTAGCCTGTAAACCTACACTAACTATTTAACAACAAAGTTTTAGATTAGAAAAGCTATAAAATAGACTTTGTGGTTTCTGTGTTTTCATTTCGATGTGGATTTACATACTTTCTCTCCTTTCCTACTCTCTCAGTTCTGTTAGGTTCTATTTAATATCAGGCACTGTCTGAAAATAAGCAGACATGTGTAGTTAGCACAGGTATTATTTGTTATTATGACACAAGGAAATGTAGACAACTCACGCGCGCACATCCAATTCAGTTGTCTCTACAAAATGACAGAGCAAGTTAACTCTGTGGGTTAACTTTACCTTCTCGCTTTGTTATGTCTATCTCTAGTTGTGTGTCTCTGTTGTGTTTTCTATGAATTATAAATTACACCATAGTTTGATAACAAACATGAACAAGTAAAGAGTGTATTTACTGTACTGTACAACAGCAGTGTACATTATTATTATGTTCAGATACAGAGATTGCAACTTGCAATATGCGTTAGCGCTACTAAATATGTATTAGTGCGTTTGTTGTAGTTGTAGCTGTGAAATTATTCACACGGTAGTAGGTAAATAATAGACTTTCTTTTTTGAACAGAGATTACATAGTGTGCAATGTCTCGCAAGTTCAATTGTCATTGTAGCCATTTTGCACCACTAGGAGAGTATATATGTCGTTGGCAGTTGTGGGGACATAATATGTTGGGATGTGTATGTGAGAAAATGTGAATAGGACAGTTATGGTGTAAAATTGAGCGTGAGGAAGCAGAGGTTTAAATAATGCTACAGAAAGTTCACTTGGCTATAGCATAAAGTATGAATGTGCGTATGAATATGAAGGCTTTCTCTCTCTCTCTCTCTCTCTCTTTCTCCGTTATCGTCAGAGTCTCAATCCTTTGCATATATGAGTCTCTTCTAATGTAATGTGGCTACTCTGTGGCTTGACTTTATGCACACAACTGCAGTAACTTACTTGTGCAGAATGAATGGAGCACTTTTCGATCCAGTTCTTGATATATGGTCGAAATCTAATCTAATGGCCATGGCTTACTCTTTAGTCACATATTATATGCAAAGTAAACTATCCAGAGTTTTACTACTCCTGTCTCATGCCTCCTGGCCCAATGAGTTACAGCTTTCCATTCCGTGTTGATTTTAGTAAATTGCTCCGTTCTGGGTTCTATGTCCTGTTGTGTCCCATGTCCTATCTATGTCCTTTCTCCGACCAGACTTACTAGAGCCAGTTATTATGGCTACACGCAAACGCAACTCTGCACCACGTCTTTCACTTTTCTACATACTCTACACTTTGAGTTTTAAACATTATTTAAAAAGATAAATTATTTATCTGTTTTTGTCATTGTAACATTTGAATGATTTGAATTTGAACTGATGATGAAACTGTCATGGACGATCTATATAAGAAGCATTGCAAGCGGAAATTAGGCATATCATTATATTAATCAGAGGGAATGAATTTTAATAATTTTCATCTGTATTTAATTTTGTAAGTTAATTTTTGGACTCATATTTGACAATTTTGATCTTTTGGATATTAACGAAACCAATAATAACGGCTGTGTGCATTTCAAAAGACATGTCATAAAAATATTATTTCTACCTCTGTAGAATTGTACATTTTGGGTAGGACACGACAATATCTTAGGAAATGTTATGTAAACAATGTGAAGTATATCTTGGTAATATTATTTTTATATATTGATGTGGGTACGTATGTATGTTGGTTAAGTTATGGAAAAGTTGTATGTTGCAAAATCGATTTCTTTGAGTTTAAATTGAAGAGAAGTTTGGCATAGGTAGATGGTATGGTAGACAGTGGCACTTACATTACAAGTCCAATGCTGAAACTATTTATATTTGTGCTTTGCATTGGTAACATTGTGGAGTTTACTTTGTAAGTCTGCATTGGTTTTTCGTCTTATTGCCTCCATGAGGAAATTCTTGAATAAAAAATCAGTTTGAAGGAGTAGGGAAGGCTGGAGTGAGTGGGCAAATAAAGTAAAAAGCGAATAAAATATTGAGAGTGGTTTGTACATCTATTCTGCGTAGCACAAGTAAAAGTAAGTAGTAAGTCCCTATATCTATGTACACTATAATATTATATGTGTAGTGGGGAAATGGAGTATGTAAAGGAGTTAGTTGTATAAGTATGTCCCTCGGTGCGTCTTCTTTTGCTAACAATAAGTAGCTACTTGTATTGTACACAGTATTATGCCATTGTGTTCATAGTGGAAAAATGTCATGCAGTAGGATTCAATGTTGTAGATAGTTGGTTATTTGGTCTTACTTACTATTAACTGTGCACTAGAGCTAATAGAAATGTGTTCTTGATATATCAATGTGTTCTATATGTGTCGTTGCATTTCTATATGCATATAATTGTCAAATAGTGAATAGAAATGCATACAGATATAGATATACAGTATTTTATGTGTGTACGTGAAAACGTTATTTTATGTTCGTAAAGGAAGTAAAGTATATTGAAGGAAATGCAGAGTTTTGAGTTTCAAGTGAAAGGCAAATATTGATACTACTTATTGCCTTCTCATTCCCATTTCCATTCCTTTTTCTCCAGTAGTATTAGTAGTAGTAGTGAATCCTTTAGTGTATTGTCGGTTCTTATTTATTGTGCTTTATAATATACTCAGATAACTGTAGATAGGTTATATAGATAGCACAAAGTAGGTAACATACATGTGAAAGGACTATACATGGTTAGTTGTGTATTTTCTCTTGTTGCTTTTACTTATGCATATGAGAATGTAATAGAAAATGGTGAAAGTACATTTATATGGAGTCTGTGGAAGAAGACAACTCCTCTCTCTCTCTCTCTCTCTCTCTCTGTCTGTGTCTTTTTTATTCTGCTCCCCTTCGTTTGAAATTTGTGCGTTGGCGTTGTACACTCCTCTCTGTGCTGTCTACTTATGTTAGTTGAGTTATTTTCTATTTTGTCATAACATTGTAATTCGTTGGAGCATAATAGATACATAGGAAGGTATTCCCTTATATCACATGACACTACTATAAACCAAAAGAGTAAAAACAAACACAATATGACTATTCTATGGTAGGTACACTCGTACACTCTTCTGTGTTCTATCAAAGTCTCAATCTACATAATATATATTCTGGTGAGGGAAAGTAAAAGAAATTTTAATAAGTTTGAAAGCTGTAAATTTTGTCGGAGAGTTGGTTTCCGATGTTGGTGAAGTGAAAGGAGAGTGTGTTGCAAAACTTTTGTAATACTAAAATATTATTTTATGATACTCCTTAGAGTATTGGATTTTCGTGACGTGTTTACTAATGCGTAGGCAAGAGTAGGATTTATATTTACTATGATTTAATAGTGAAATACATTAGAGGGAAAAGAGCAATACATAATTCATGTCAAATGCAAACCTTAAGTAGAAATTGTTAATGCCGTTGTTGCATTTTATGTAAATTGTTAAAATCTATGAATGTATCTAACGTTCTCGAGTTTAAGAAACGGAGAAAGTCTGGCGGCGTAAGTAAGGAACGATGCATTTGCGGTCGAAAGTATTTCCTCTCCTGCCAACACATTTCTGATAGCGAGAGGGAAAATATTTTCCTTATGAATGGGGGAATAAAACAGGGTAGGATTGAATTACAAAGAAAGTCGAGATTAGACCGAGTGGTGGCTCAAATGCTACTTTTAGCCTCTTCCCTTTATTCTTCAAGTTTTCTTGGGGATAAATATATACAGCTCCTCTTACTATTTTATTATTCACGTTTTTAATTGACGGGAAATACGTAAAAGCTTGAGTAGTGGTACCTAAATTGACTTCTAAGCTTCTATCTATATTGTACTATTGCATTCTTGTCTTTAGCCAAACTTTATTTGCATAAATAAATACCGGGGCACCTCCCCATGCACAGTCACTAAATGGAAGACACTAGACTAAATTATAGTATGACTTGTAAATTTCCAGTGTTTAATTACACGGACCAGACATTTGTCTCTAACTTGTGCATACTCTTTTATGCATTTTTAATACTAACTTAGGTTATGCCATAGCTAACATCACACTTTGCCCTTTCTCTCTCTCTCTCTGAACATAAAATTTGCAATGATTTAACTAGAGAGAAAGGAATACATGAAAAAATTGTGACATGTAAATATAATATCTTTGTCAGGGCTCTACACTCCCTTCATAATAAATTGGTTCTGTTCCCCATTTCTCTTTCCTTGTCTTGATATATTAGACAGAATTTAAATGGAGATAAGTAGTCGAGAACAAGCACTGTTGTGCACAATATGCAATAGTGGCGTGACTACCTTTGCCATCGCTATTTCCTCTACTACTACCCTGAAATCTACATTACCTTACTTTACTCTCTCTCTCCTTTGTGAAATGCAAAATGAGAATTTGTTCCTGATTTACAGAGAGGCTTTGCAAAACCGGCGATTATGACTCACACGCAGTCAACCCGCTAAGGCAACTGGGACAGTTAAATTAAATAGAGTGGTTTCCTTTTATTTTACTCTGCTTATGAAATGAATAAGTTGAAACTACAATGCACACAATACAACACAAATAAATAGGGTTCGTGTCAAAAAGACTTTACCCTGTTTTCCTACAAAGTAAACACTGGGAAATTCTAGAATCGTTTTAAGCGCAGACCCTTTGCCCTTTTGAATTTCTAGCTGCATAATCATAAAATTTATATAAGATTCCAGACTAAGTACTGATTTTGAAATGAGCTTGTCTTGTTTGTCTTCACGAAAGTGAAGGAGAAGAAAAGTTTTTCTAGGTTATACAAGGTTTAAGCCATAAAAATATTAATTGTGATTTTAAACTTATTGTTGTGTCAATTATGCTGAGCCAACTTTAATAATGCAAGGTTGAATTTATAATGAAATGTGTAAGATTTATTATTTTTGTGTAGGTGAAAAGACATAAGTTCGTGTTTAGAGAGATGCCCGCCTACTTATATAGTGTAATGTATATTTTACATATTTATCTCGTTGACTTTATCCACTAGGGAAAAGCTGGCTCAACCTGACCTCTGCATTCTTGGTTGAATCTTGAAAACAAGATGTGCAACTCTTGTGGTTTTCTCAACTGCATCGAAAAGGTTGAGTTTACTACGCTTCGTTTATTTTCTTATTCACATATCGTTAGGAAAGGTATTTTTCCTCAATATTATCTTTCTTGTCTCAAGTTCATTCCCGTACCGGGGAACATTGAATGGAATGGGGGAAATCTGTAGTTTGCTCAGATATTTTCCGCTGCCAAACAAATCACGGGCATAGAACAATGGCCACAATATAGCCATATTATCGAGCATATATAGAAAGTATTGTGATTTCGCAATATTGCAAAAAATTCAAGGTACACTCTATAATATGCAATAACAAAGGCTATTCACGTAAAGCTAGAGAATCCGAATTTCCAGCAGAGACAATGGAGCTTAGTCGACAATCGGGAGAAAAAACTAATTTATATGCATGGGGAAACGTTGTTGATTTCTCCGTTTTGTATTTGTCGCGACTAGAGAGAGAGAGAATTTCTTTTTTACACAATAGGAGTATGGGCAGCTAATACTTCTTTAGTGTATCTTGTCATGTCCGGTTCAGCTCAGTTTACACTTTTCGACCGTTTTCCTCCAAAGGTACCTCAACTATGTTATGTCTTTTGTCTACACATAGTACCTATGTACAATTCTACTGCATGCTTACACAGCAATGTTGTGAAAGGCTTTGTTTGCTTCAGCGACTATTAGGATTACCATAATGTGCTTTTGTTGCGGAAACGATACGATAGAAGGAAAAACCGTGTACTAAGCGACCTTTGGAAATCTCCTTCGGCACAAACACAATCTCTGCACTGAATCATTCTCACTTTATATAAACATGCATTGTGGTTGTTGCGATAAGATGACCCTTTTCTACACAATAAAGACTCTTATCCCATTCAAATACGGATATGTTGTGGGTGTAGGTGCCACGAAACTACTAAATTCGGACAAAGACCTACTACATATATCCTATTTCAAGATAAAACACTGTAGAACTTATTATATCGCTACACTTTCCAGCATTCTCTAACCTTATTCTGACCATATTAAACAATAAGCCCACAAAAACAACCTAACGAAACAGCCAAGCAACTTTTCTTTTCTCCTCAAGAATTAGACCGGAATAGATTTCCAATAATGCAATGCATACTAAAGGAGTTTTTTTGAAACTACAGTACAGATTTCGTTCTTTTAGTTGTTCTTTATTGTGAGGCTGCTACTAATTTTTTATTTAGGTCCCTTGCATTTAAGTTAACTACATTTGCAATTTGCAATGGAAAAAGTTAATAACGAATGTGCAGGCGGAATTTTCAGCATTTAATAACACCCACAGAGATTTTGGAATTTACTTCATTTTGTCAAATATGGGCAACATAACCAACGTACCCCACCAATATCTGATAGAGAGTTGGTAGGATTAATATGAAACTATAGATATTTCAATGATAGATGCTGAAATTAAGATATTTCTAAAGTGTTTAACGGTTTAATCTACTAATGATAATTTTGCGATAGATTTCAATGGTGCAAAATAGTTGTAAGATACTGTGTAAGGTTTTAGATTCATCCTAATCTAGTAAAACATGGCAGTAGTAGTGGTGTGAAGACGTGTGTGATGTGAGCATGAAAATGTGTATAAATAACTCGAAGTATAAATATTTATGGAGAATTGCGGAAACCGAAATCTGTGTTATATAATTTATATGTAAAGGGATGTTATTCGTAGAAATATGTTTTCGAATCGTAGTTACGTTTACAGGGTTCTATATTTTCTTGGTGGCTGACAGTTATGGAAATATTAAGATCTTTACTATTTATTTATTCTTAGGATTAGAATTTTTCCTTACCCTGTAGAACGTGATATAGAAGTGTGAAGCTTGAGCATTGCTAAAGCTCTTCCATTATAGTTATGTAATCTTGAGTCTTGAGGATAGAGCGAATAAAGAGTCCTACTGATATAATGGCAAGTGTAATAAGGCTATAAGAGTAGAGCTGACAGTTTATGGCTTTTCCGACAGGATGATGGCGTTAGATCATGAAATATTCTTTAGTGCTTTTGCTCTCCATTCCTTTGCCTTCCCTCTCTGTGTGTTTGGATGAGTAGGACTACTGATAGTGGGCCTTATCGTTACTCTATAATAGATACGGCCTTTTGGAGCACATATAACTCAAATTTTGTTCATCTCTTGATATTCAGTGTGAAAACTGAATGAAAGTCATTTGCTCTTACCGATAGATAGTATCCAAGCACCTTTGCTACTACGTTTCTTTGGTTTAACTTTGACTTTCAACTGGGAATGGGTGATGTAGAATCTAAATGTGATAGCTAACCTTTTATTTACTGTGCATGTCTTCAAAGATCACGTTATGTAAACATATTAAGATATATGCCGCGCGTATTTGTATAAACATTCTCAGAAACGATCTGGATATTCTATATCTAGTAGAAGTGCATTTATTTTATCAAAATTCCTATAAGCTGTTTTTCCTAAATACGCAGCACGTACGCGGTAAGCAATGCAGCCGAAGTTATTATATCGTACGTGCGATGCATCCTTATACGTTATTATTGCTGTTTTTGCATCCCACACATTCCATCCATCATAAATTATAATAGGCACAATACAAATACCACTTTCTCCTAAAGCACTGTAAATGTATCAAGAGCTTTCATAAGATAAATACAGTGTCGTGCGTTACAGGACCGAATGATCGGCTAAAGTAAATACACATCTCTACTACACTCTACACGGTGGTACATAACCATTTACTTCCTGTCATCTTACTGTCACTGTGCTGCTGAACCCTAAGACGACATTTTATTGTCCTTTCGTTTTTTAAACTCAATTTTGTTTGCTGATTATTTGTAATATATGTTGTTTTCCAATTTATTTAAAAGATTCATACTGCGTAATTTAGACTAATTTTTGAAATTAGTGTATTTATGCATGAACCTGGGGAACAGTATCATGTTCTGATATTTCTGAAGCAATTTGACAAAAGCAATGATTTGATTTACTTTGAAGTAAAACACTATGTAGGCAAAATAAATTACATGGTTTCTTTTATTGAACAGAGTAATTTAATAGATTTATGAATCTTGGTTTTTAAAACATTTTTGGATGAAAATAGGAAATTGCAGATGTGAATTTTTGAGAATGGATGGTAGTGAATGGTTATGTGCCACAGCGTACTACCAAAATCGTGAGCAATAATAATGTTATTTTCTAGATTGTTTACTTTATAGTGTCCATGATCATGCGTGTATATTTGGGTTTAAAATATCTGACTGTGTAGTTCGCAAATGTGGTAGAGTAGTCAAGTATTAACTTCTGATCAGGGTTTAGCGATAAAAGGGCCGACGCACAGCGAGAGTTATAGGGGGACACAAGGTTAATTCGTAATGTAAACTTGAGGTTACTTTGCACGTTTCCTCTTCAAAGCCTAAAATTCCTTTTACATAGTGCCGACTTTCTTATAAATTACTGCAAGCCAATTTACTAGTTTTAGGATAGGATATAGATATATTTATTGGAATACTGTGGTGAAGATAATGTTTTATGCATAATATATTCTGCGGTTTAGAGATGTGCTTATCATGGATGTGAATGGTGAAGTATGCAATGCTCATTTACTCTTATAGTTGAATTGTAGTGTGTAGAAGTACACTTTAGTAAAGTACCTATAGGTTCTTAGTATAAGATACGAAAAGGAACTTGATATGATCTATATTAAAGGATAATGCAATGTTTTCATATTTCTCTCCTTGTGACAAGGAAAAGGAGTTCATGTGCAGAGGAATGTATCGAATGAAAAAAAAGAGAAAGGGTTGAAAAGTAATATGATTTCCCGAGGCAAAGTACTTGTAAAAATTGAATAAGAGTTCCCTCACCACATCTCAAGCTACTCAAACGTCAACCGAAGCTTATAAAGAAACGGGTAGGGCAAGCATAGTGGGATTTTACAAGGGGGCCTACATAAATACATTGACACGATATCAAAGCAGCGAGGCAGGAAAGCATAGAAGAATATTGAGCCTTGTGATACATTCCATTCAAATCTGATTTTATCCACTAGTGACGACATCCTTCCATACGCCCCCTCCCTACTTATAAAGTTAAACTTGCTTTAGCCACTTTCCGATGTGGGGAAATTTTGAGGTCTTCCTACTATATACGTGTCTGTGATGCATTATTATTTCGAGAATCTGGACTTGACTGTTGACTTTTCTAGTACTAGGTGATAGTGTATAGGTAGTTCAGTTATGTTACGCAATGTTGTAATATGTTATGAGTTCGATTTATATGATATTATTGTGGATAGTATCTTTAGTGTACACATTTACGTTGTAGTGGGATCTCGGAAAGGATTCCTGAGAGATGAGACGGTGAAAGTGAGACTACTGGTTCGGAAAATGAGTTAAGGCTACTTACTTACACTTATACAACTCATAAAAGGAGAAAAGAGCAGGATGTGCTAGTAAAGCTATGAGCCTAATGTAAACTGATGTAATGGATCCCGTTTTCCTTCCATGCTACAATTTCCTCGAATTCCACCGTACACGTACAAATTCAAAAGTGCGCCATCCTATCTTTCTGCCTTTTGGGGGACACCATCAATATTACTTATCTGCTACAGATAAGCATTTCAGCCACGATAAAAATAAATAGGAATATTTTCCTTCTCAAATCAAACATGTATTTCAAAATAGATTCAAGTTCTACTGACGGCAGACTTAATAGTACTTCATCAGTATTACTGACAGTACATACAGAAGACAGATAATCAATCTATATATTTTGTAGTCTATGTATAGCTAACCTGAATTTTAAAATCAAATAATTGTTATTAGAATTCTCTAATTCATTAAATTAATTACAGATTTTGAATACAATTTGAATTACATATTTACGCACTAGCTTCCACAACAAATTTTTCAATACAAAAATTAAATTGAGTATTCATCTCATATTAGGTTGTCCGAGTGGGTCTTCTTCCATAAAATTAAGTTGTTTCAATTATTTAATACGTCGTATGAGATAGTTAATGAAAACTGTCTAGGTATTCTGAAAAGCATAATTTAATGAACATCTACAGTTATAGATAGATGGTATAGTAGCGGATGTACACGTTATTGGTGGTGTGGGATGTTGATCAAATAAGTAATTTCCTTAGTCTTACGAATATTAAAACAAGTTTTGCGTGAAGCAGATGCTAATTGGCCAACTTCAACTTTGATAATGGGTGGAAATAAAAGGAATGCGTTTAGTGAGTAGACCCTTATGGAAAATGATTGGAGGTATCTATCACAATGTATTGTATTAAATGAGGGCTAACTCTTGGAGGATGAATGTATAAGTTTAGCCATAGTAGTAAATTCCTTTCATGTGAAACTATGAAGGAATAAAAAGGATGCTAAGTTTTTAAGTAGCTGAGTAGTATGAGCGACGTAAGTGGTAGTGGCCTTTGGTTTTGGGCGTATAAGAAGAGAGTAGTCGGAGACAGGCAGACAGACATAACGGAAGTAAAAGGAATATAGAGAGTGCACTCACCAACTCAAGTTGGCTAGGTGCTTGGCTGGGCAATCATTTGATTTGATTTCATGCATTCCGCATACCAATTTCTGAGGTTTTGTCGACTCATTTTGATACTACAAGTGCATCTCCTCCGCCTAGGATTCTCTACATCATGCTGGGCTATCGCATCTGTCTCTCTTAACAAGATTGCCAGGGAAAGCTAAGCTGAGTAACGGCTAGAGAGACAAGGGAAGTTAAGCAAAGTAGGCTCAAACGAAAGGGTGAAGCGAACCTGGAGCAGTATAAATATAGAACTAAGTAGAAGAGGAGCAATAAGAGAAAGAGACGAACCGGGCGGAAGCGTCTGCTTCATAAATGGAAAGACGCTGCTCCTGCTCTCCCTTATGACTTTCTCTCGCTCGCCCAAAGAACACTTCGCATCCACGTCCATCCGACTACTCGTAAGGAAATAAGTACGGATCGTAAATCCAGGAAAACGGCTAGAATTGAAGCTTTTCGCTGAAATTTTCACCGTCCTTTTCACTGTCTTCAGTCGCGAATTTCATGGCAGCGACCGAAGAGGATTTCTTCCCTTCCTTCACTTTCCCTTGGATTTAGCTTTACAAGAGAAACTCCAGCAGCTTCTTCTAGTGCCTGGATTTTACTTGCTTCAAGCCTCTCAAATTTTATACTTTATGGGACGTAGACACTAATATCTTCAATCCAGAGATCTTGCTAATAATACATACGTATAGGTACCCACCGACCGGGTGCGTTAACTTTCTATCTACCCTTCCTCGTGTTCTAATACTACAACGTGTACTGACTATACATATATACTTACTGATGCCCTAGAAATGCCTATTTGCGTTTCACTAATACTTTATTCTTTCTTAGATTACTCGTACTAAAATATTAACAAATTATTTACCAGGACCAACCAATCCATCTACTACAGCGGTTGACCTGTTGTATTAATTCGAAATAAGCGCTTTTCAAAGCGTCAATTGTCTTGAACTTCATAAAATCTTTAGCTGTCAAATTCAGTCGGCGATTCTCAAATATTCTCAATATCCAACTAAAATTTAAAAGATGGAATATTTACATTCATACGTTTCTTTCATTTACTAATGAGTTATGTTATGGACAATTTTACAATTTTATTTATTTGTTATACTTGACTTAAAGTATATACTATTATTATCACAAATCATGGGGTATAAAGTAATCTATGTGCATTTGATTAATTAGAGATGTATTATTTTGCGTGGAACATTTAATGTGACGTTACAAATTGCAAATGTGGCAATACAATACACATGAAAATTATAGTAATATAAAGATAATTTTGCAGCTATTTTGAAATTGATTTCATAGGATATTGGCCATATTTTTACAACACTGCCTGCTCTATCAAAAAAAAACTGAGCTTTTGTCTACTGTGCCAAATATACGGGCTAGAAAGTGGATATATACATGCGTGTACCTTTTGAATCAATATTGATTAGAAATTGAAGCACAACAGTAGGAGTAGGAGAAAGGGCTAGAGGATGAGAGAAAGCAAAAAAGGTGCTTCATTTATGATTAAAACAGTGAAAGTGTATAGGTAACTGAGAATTCGTAGGAAAACCACTGAAATGGTTTTGGCCGTGTAGAGAGAGAGAGAGAGAGCGAGAGGGTGTGTGCGTGTGTAAGCTGAACGGGGACATTTCTATGCAGTGTGTTACCCGAAAGAGCCCTCTCTGCTATAATTTCAATCTGACGGAGAGATAAGTGATAGCAGACGGCAGTCCAATCCAATATTGGCTTTTATGTTCTTTGCTTAACTGACTTGGTTGTGAATGTGTGTACTATTGAGTTAAAGAGAGAGAGAGAGAGAGAGAGAGTCTGGCGGCTAGATACTTACACAGATCGTTTGATTCTTTGTAGTTTTGGGATTTTAGGGTGATGGTTTACTATTGGCTGCATAAAGTATACTATGTAAGATATCTGTTCAATTCAAATACAATAAAATAGAAGAGAACATAATAACAACGTCAGCAAAATCAAAGGTAAAGAAAGAGACATTAGGAAAAGAGGTAGAGGAATGAAATGTTCTGTAAGGTAGCTCTAATCTTCCTCCACGAAAGTGAAAGAGGGTTATTTTAGTGAACTAGAGAAATGTTCAGAAAGTACGTAAAAGGGAGCGTAAAAATGTGCGTGAAAGTTTTCTGTGGATTTTGAGTGCGTTATATTAACATGTTTCTTTTGTGTTGTTTCACGAGTGAAACTCCTCTCTGAACTTAACTGTGCCGCTATTGCAGGGAAGAAAAAAGTGAAAGCGGGATTTTATCCCCTTCCCTAGTATTTCACGATGGTTTTTAGTTTTAATCGATATATGAATAGCATTGCAGAGTGTCTTTCTTCCCAGTTGGGATCCCTTTCCTTGATTTCCTTTCCGTCTCGTTCTACATGAGCAATGAGCTGAAGTGAAGGAGAATTCAGGAAGGAAAATACAGGAAAGACACTAAAGCCATTTTATACTGACTACATCAGAGTCTTGTGGTCCTCCCTTGGTTTACCAACTTGGACATGTCTTAGCAAGAAAAGGAATTCTATCCTCTTCTCTTTTATCTCATCTCTTCGTGCAATCCAGTTGGAACGGGAGAGAAAAAAATTCATTCAGAATTCCTCGCAAATGGAGGATATTAGTTTCTGGCTTTGGGTTTTGTTGTTTTGATATGATATGATATGAGAAGGGAGGAAGAAAAGGAAAGTGGTGGGATAGCATCTAATTTACATGCAGTGCAAGATGCAAGACAAGACAGGGAGCCACTACAAGAAGAAGAGACGGAGAGACACAGATGTGCCGACAAGTCTTTTCCTAATAACCGAAAATGAAGGGATAGAATGCGCAATGAAAAGACTATGTATTCTCTTGAATTCTATCGAGACACTTTAAACTCCCGTATAAATATCCCTCTAGTATAAACTAATAAGATCTAGCTGTATCTGTAGTACATTGTAGAAAAGAGCCGCTATATCCTCTAATTTCACATTATATCATAAGTAAACATTATGAATGGTGATAAAAGGACTTAGAGAAAGTACACATGCATAGAAATGTTATTACGTAGACACTCTTCCTCTATTTCCTATAACTTATCTAATGTTTCTATGCATATGGAAGTCATTATAGTTATTATGGTTATGCGTGTGTGTGTCTCTAATGCCCGCACTTAAATTAGCCACGTAGGCTCGTACTACTCTCTCTCGGATGCATCTTCATATTATTGTTTTCTCCTTTGACTTGTTTTCTTCACTCGCTTCTTGTCGCCTGTCTTCTCTTTTATTCATTCAACATTTACAACAACCATGTTCCTCTCTCTCTCCATTCTTATGCATTGGGGAAGGGAAAGCAATTTAATAGAGTCGAGCGACTCTCTAAGGCAAATGAGATGAAAGTATACCATATATGTAGTGCCATTTTCTAACTCTCTCTCTCCAACTTCCTTTTCCTTTGTGCAATCATTGTAAATCTGTTGTGCGAATATTCTTTTTCACTGCTTTATGCAATTCTTACAAATCCTCTCATAATAAACAACTTCTTAGAATTACTCAGGCAAACATAATTTCACTTAAGTCCTTCAAATTCCTTATTTCTAAGCTTTTACAATTGTTTTCCTTTTATTCGCTCTGTTAACAGTATGGAAACAATGGAAATTATTTCCTCAATTGCTACCATTTGCCACTTTTACTTGCTAACCTTTTCTAAATGTATGATGATACAACTGGTTTATATACAACCACTTCAATTGAAGGAGTTAGGAATAGTTAGGATGTTTGAAATAGGAATAAGATACTCTGTTACGAAAAATGAATTGCCTAGAGTTCAAGAGATTGTAAGGAGAAAAGGAATTTATAGGTTAGGAGTCCTTTTAATGTTAAAGTAAATCTGTTAATATGCATGACATAATATGCAAATGAAATGTAAGTTGAGATAGCTACGTATTTAAAGTAGGTTAGAGGAGTTACGAGGAAGATCACGTATTTCTTTGTAGATGTAGTATATTAAAAAGTGTAGAGGAATGGTCCTAAAGGATGTAAATGGAAGATATGTAAGTATACATTGATGGGAAATGATAGTGGGAGGATAGTTGTACATCCAAGTCGCGTTTTATCTTACATATATTAAATTTAAACGGATATTGTAACTAATGCATTGTACTCGCTACTCGCTACTATGGTTTGCTGTTCTGGAGGGAATGTCAAAGGTCTATATAGGCTTTGAGTCAGTGACTTTGCTCGAGGAATACTACTCCACCAGTATCTCTAAAGGTAAATTCTGTTTAAGGGACATTATTGTGAATAAAAGTGTCTAGGACGGTGTTTACCATCTGAGGATGTGAAATCGGGACAAGTCTTTTCTGAAGATGGGACAGGAGGCGAAAGTTAAGAATACACATAGTTCAACTTTTACTAGAGGATAGATAGTCGTGAAGAAACCTTGGAAAAAACTGTGACTTGCATACAAATGCATTTTCTCTCTGTCTATGCGTGTTCCAAGTTCCAACATCCTTTTGGCCAGCAATGGGAGGCAGAGCCACTACAAATATTCGCCTTCTTCTTCTTTTTCGAGAAAAAGAAGCAGGATGAGAAATAGGGAAATGTAAAGGAAAGGCTTGCATGTGGTGCGGTGCCGATGCCCTGTGGAGCCTGGATAAAAGTAAAGTTTCACTTCTTCCTCTTGCTCTGGACGCTTTGAGTGCACTGCACTACCGATATTATTATCTACGCAGCAGTTAGCATAGCTATTGACAAACTGGAACATAAAGAACAAGATAGATGACATTTTATATAATAAATACTGCAACGTACGCTTTTAAATCTCTCAGCACTGGAACTTCAGAGGAAAATAGGAAAGTGATGGTGAAAGGTAGAGCTGGAAAACTACTAAGCAGATTTTATGATCGATTTCCATTGATTTCACCTTAGACTCACAGACAGTTGCCATTTGTTCCTCTGTCAAGTCCTTTTTTGCGTAAGTAGACCATTCATAGCAAATTCAAAAAACATGCCCAAAACTTTTACACACATTACACTGTTCGTTAAATAATTCTCTGAGGATCGCATCGGCTGAAATTAATAACTGTAAATTACTACTACCGTTATTATTTTGCAAATATACATTTAAATTAAAAGGATGCAAGTTAAAAATGCCAATAATCGATAATTCTGTTTTCCTGGTACATTTAAATTAAATACAATCGTTGGGTTCGTAATAAACTTGCGTTTTAACAAAGTTTTAGAAAAAATAACAATACATATTTAATAGGAATCATGGACAGTGATAATACTATTATTTGACATATTGTATATTGGTACATGCAGATGTTGAACGACAATGATCATTGGAAGAATGCTAAAAATGCAAAAAGGGTGTGAATGACTAAGGAAAGGAAGGGAATGATGGCCAGATTTCGAGAATGTATGTTGAACGTGAGGACATTATGCAATATGTAAGGGAACGTGTGGCAGACACGAAGGAAATGATATATCTCTGTCGCGCCTATGTACTACTTACATGATAATGCCAAGTAAAAGTAACTACTACTTACACTTCCATCCATATCTGTAGCAAATAAAGAGAAAAATGATGTTTGAAATAAAAACGGGAATAAGAAGAATGTATAGGAGTTTTTATATAGACACTTATTTATTTAACTAGAGAAGAGAAGGAGGGCAGGTAGAGAGAGAAAGTCTAATAATAGGTGTGACTGGATTCCTATGCGTTAAGCTTCATTTAAGCTGAATCCAACAGAGTAGATGAAAAATAGAGGTTGGTAATAGCCTACATTCACCGTACATAGAGTAACCGTTTTAAATTGTAGAATGGAAGAACATTTGAAGGAATCTCTCACTGACTGTGTCCTGTATACCTATGAATGGCTGTTAACTGATGATGGAGCTGAGAGAGTTGGTGATGTGATGTGAGAGACGTGCATGCACGTTTACACTCACAATTCACATCCAGTCTACCAATAAGCCAAAAAAAGTAATAATAGTACCTAAGTATATGATCGAAAGTATTATACTGATACTATAAACTACAGGACTATCCAGATACTCGTTACCATACGACTTTCTCCATAAAAATACCCCATTTCATTTTTTAGGGCAAAATAGTACAAAAAATTATTTTTAGTACGCTAGTTGTATGTGTAAACTTTCACTTGACTTTCTTTTTGGAAAAAAGTTGGAGAAAATTAGTGAAGTGAAATTTTAATGTGGTGGAAAAGCCATGAAAGTGGGAAACGACAATGTGATTTGAATGGAGAAAGTCGTATGGAAAGCGATATGTTGGGCGACCCTGTAAAAGTAGAGTCGAAGATGAATGTGGAGAGTTGAACTAAGTCCATAGATTTTAAGACACGAGTCTAGTACACTAGGCTCTTGAGAAAGAATCCAATTTTGCAGGCAGAATCGACTAGAGTTGCGAATTGCGAAAAGTTTCTTTAAGAGGCTACGTAGGAGCGTAAGTTAGAACGTTAGTGCAGATCCTTAAGAAAGAGAAATGTACGTTAAGCATGCATGTATATATATATATGTATAGTATATATGGATGTAGGTAGGTGGGATATGGCTGGCAATGCAGTTTATTGAAGAGTTGAGGGAAATGTAAGTAACGGGAAAAGGTAGGAAAAATAGAGGAGACTCACTCTCTGACTTGACTCACTCACATTTGTACGGAATGAATGCAAATTCATTTTATCGCTTCTGGCTCCGACTCCAACTATAAGGAGAGGGAGTACTAAAGCAATTGTACCAATTTCTTTTTCAATGCACACAATGTAACTAATGTAAATGTGCAGAAAAGAAACTCGTTCACTCACTCACTCTAAGTGTAAATACATATATTTGCACAACTCAACGATTCGCTCTCTGTCTGAAAGCTCCGTTTCTCCTCCTCCTCTGACTCTCGCTATCGCTACTTGTTTCGTTTTCGCCATCGCTTTCTATTCAAATTCCAAGTAATAGAAAGCGTAATCGACAGAGGAACCTAATAATGCTCAAATACCTACGTCGTGGAATCCCGATTACTTAGCCATTTTTTAGACGTTCCAATCCTCTCAACCGAAAATCTAAATAAATTCCTTTCTCCACATACTTCAGTTGGGCTACTTAAACCTGAGTTGCAATATATACCTGAGTATATCTGTACTAACGATAGAAATCATATTTTCAACCCGTTTTAGCCTCGAAACATTGAATCTCTTGAATAACATTATTTTACCTGACTAGCTCCTTTTTATATTTTCCCTGTTAAATCGTGCTACTCCTTCAATGGCTTTCTACACAGAGGTTTTTAGGATATTTTGCAAAAAATTGATAGAAAGGAAAAAAATTTGCACATTTCGTTCTAGATTGCTCCAGGTTCCCTTTTCTGAAGCATTTTTCTACAGTTTTTGTTTTACAAGAATATAAATTCCATTTCCTAGAGAAAATTACAGTTTAGGTTGCTAAATCGTAGTAACGTTGCATGCTATTGTGGTTAATAATGAAAGAGATGAATATCGGATTGAAATGAGTCTTGATAACAAATGAATTTAGGATTAGTTAGTAGTATTTCTAGTTTGGAGCTCAGTTCCCCTGTGCATTACAATAGATTAGCAGATTTAATTTACAAGGGAGTTAATTAATAAATATTTGCTGGAGAAACAGTTCCGTAGGGCAAGGTTGGAATAATTTGACTTATTCATTAAGATTTGCCAATTCCCACGCTTCCTCGTGGATGGATGGAGTTAAAATGAAGTTTTCTGAGGAAGAGAGCATAGGGAGGTTATTAGCAGATGTAGTAATATATAGTTCCAGCCAGCTCCACTATAATTATGAACATAAGCCAAGTTTATGAAAGAGTGATCGAGGAAAGTTAAATTGGGAAGGTGTGCACTAGCAAATGCAATGTAAGCTTAGGGAACATGAAGTCTGAACATCAAGTTTTCTTTACTGGACTTTTGTTAGGTTTTAGTTAAGCAAGTTGACTTGACTTCCTTGATTTTCAATAGATTCATTGAAATGTTGACTTGTATTCTGGAGCTTTTGGCGATGGAGTGAGGAGGAAAAGTCCTTTCATTAGCAGCTCTCTTTCACATTTAAATTTTGAATGATGAGAATGAAAACCAGCAAACTAGTTAGAGTACTTAACTAAGTATCTTTACTTGATACTATCAAGAATCCAATCTGAACTTGAGATGAGTCTTTGCTATAGATATTCATTCGTCTTTAGAAATTGTCCTTTTGTGTGAACGGAATATCCGTAGAACGTGAACGGAGCCAAGAACCCTCCTGCCGAGCTAACTAGATAATATTCAGCATCGAGTCACTATCAGCGAAAACTGTGTCAAGTGAACCAAATAGAGTTTCTGGAATCCCTAAAGTCTCATTTAATCTGTAGACATTACATACATTAAATTTATTACAAGGAAGCGAAGGTGTAACAGTCCAAGGATGAGGATGCAAGAGCTAGATACCAAAATCTCATAATACTATTTTTACATCACCATAAAATGTAGAATTTATTAAACATGCAAAATTTGATCCTGTGAAATTCTATACCCTTACACGCCCTTCTTCCTACATTAAACACATAAAATTTTCCAAAGAAATTGGCACGGATCCTCTTTCAATAGCTGCGACTAGAATGAATTAATGTCTAAGAGCCCAGCGTCTGCCGAGAGTGTGTGCAATGTGTGTAATAAACATTTACTCCTGACTAAAATAACGTAGAGTGTACTTTCCTAAAAGTTGCACTATCCATCCTACGTGTTTTTTTACAGATACGTACAAAAGGGTCTTAAGTACCGATGTTATATGTAGCTACCGAAGTATGTGCTTTCTCCCTCTTCATCAGATACTATGGACATGGAGTGTGAAGAATACGAAATAAAAAGAAGAAGCGTAGAGAAAGCTATTGCTTATTTACACCTCACTGACTTTGACATCTCCGCCAAAATTATGAATTGGCTTATTTCACCCGAGGGAGTTAATCCTCATTCGCGCATTTTCTACCTGCCCTGCCTCTGGCTATAAATACATCTCCACATTACTTTTTTAAATCATTAACAATTTACAACCATAAAAAATAGCATTTAGCGCAGAGGTAGGCACAGATATGTGGCTAATGCCTTTGCCGACGTAAAATCGGTATAGTTGCGAAGGACTAACAATTACTACGACATTATATCCACAAATTACTAAAATTCTAGGTATGAACCCCGAATCAAAGAACCTATCTGTATATTATAACATTGCAGGAATTGTGCAATGAAAATGAGAATATTTAAATGGAAATAAGGATAATATTTTGAATGTTCACAATAAATATATTATTTGGTTGATTTTCCTATGAAAAACAATTTATAGCGAAAATGATGATTGCGATGATTTTCTGTCATGGATAGAATGAAATGACAGCTCCTTTTATATATTTAGGCTGCTCAGCATGGATGGACTTCAGAATTCTGTTGTCGAACTGTGAAATTGATGCCTACACGTTATTGCCATTTCTGTGGTTAATAATGGAAAAGGTAAATTAATTAGATTCTGAGCAATGAATGTTTTTGGATTCCGTTATTCCTGGAAGAAAACAGTTTTCTGCTAATGAAACGAAATGCTTCAACTAAAGTTACCTATATTTTATTTAAAACGAATGTATAACGATCCTCCTTTGTGTACTACTAGTTTTGTATTCCCGAAATTCTATGGGTTGACATGTGAAAATTAGCCTAAAATTGAATTCTCCACTAATCGACTACGCAGTGTAATTATGATGATTTAACCGTAGTAGGTTAGCATTATCTATGTATGAATAAGCATTTTAGCTAAAGTTTCCATTACAGACTACTGCAGTGCAGGTTAATTTGAAAATGTGCTTGTTCGGTACGGTTCATTTGCCGGTCCGGATTTAATATGTCCTGCTTCATAGGGGGATAATCTACTGATAATTTACAAGTTGATTAGTTGAGACAAACAAGCAACGGATATGGTTACACAGCGTTGAATGAAAATTCCCGTCCAGGAGAGAAGCACAGTCGTGTAGTGAAAATGAAGCTGATTATGCCTTGTCTAGCTTTATTGTTCAACTCTTGATGTATTTAGGTAGCTAGAGAATGTGAGTATTAATACAGAGGTCGACAAGGTAGTTAGAAAAGGGATTGCAGTAGGTTGGTGAAATTAGATTGAGAATGAAATATAGGGATATTTATTATAGACAGAGTTACCTAGATTGACTAGAGAAGCTAATTATGAGAAAACTCCACCCATTCATTTCATTCCAATTGCTGTTTCTTCTTTGGTGGTGCAATGCAATGCGAAAGGTACTGCAGAATTTCTACATTTTCATGTAGGTAGCTACTTATCAGAGATAAGTAACAATGTTATAGAGCAATATGTAGATATCTGCAGTATGTATGTACATTTCTATAGTCTCTAACCATTATCTGACTTGTCGCATTTCGATTTCTCGCTCTGCTTCTGTTTATTAACTTTGCTGAAGACAAATGTAGGTAGGGAATATGTTGTGCCATATACTTTGTATGTATCTACTAGATAAATAGATATGGTAAAAGGTAGAGCGACAGAGAGAGAGAGAGAGAGAGAGAAAGTAATGTATTACCAGTAGTTAAAGTCAAACTACTTACTTTCCATTTCGGTTAGCTATGGTTTCGTTAGTCCTAAAATCAAATGTCAAACACAAGCCAGAGGAAGTCAAGACAAGTCATGGAGTTAAACCTTCTCATTACGGAAAAACAGCTTAGCAGAACATTCTATCATGCTGACAAACGTTAACTGCTTATCCAATTCCAAGTATAGACTCCGTTCCTCATGTTGTCGCATGCGAGCAAGTGGAGAAAGAGTTAGAGAGAGAACGAGTTTAAGCAATCAAACGTAGAAACGGAATCGAAGAAGGAAAGAATCACATCACGAAACGAAATTCGGCTAGCTTGACTTGGCTTTGTGTTTATTGGCTCTGCTAGAAGGTATTCACAATTAGGGTGATTGGAGTACATTTAGCTTTCCTTACAGCTCCTCTCTCTTTCTCTTCCGCTATAAAAATCCACTTTAGCAATCCCAACTCCTTTTTATCTACTACATCTCTTTCCCATCTCACAACAAGAGAAATAATGGAGGCTTTTCCAAGTTGCAAACCGCACGGAGTCAGACTCAATTAGATATAGTATGTATGTGAAACTAACCTTAGTTTTAGGTATACTACTACTACTACACATATGATTCACTTTGAACATTGAAACTAGAGGAATATTCTATTACTACTTAGATACATCCTGTATGCTCCAGACCCGAAATGCATGATTGTATTTCTAATGGAGTATCTAACAAGCATCTTTCTATTGTGTATCAAATGCACCAATGAACATGCTCAATCAACCATTTTTCTATACACATAGCGACTTATTACTTTGTTACGACTCCATTGCGACGAATCTCATCACTCATCTTTATCCTTTCCTCCTATTTACACAAAACGACTCTGTTTCTGTTGTTTGATCCAAGAATGAGTGGATGCAAAAGACAGAGTACACTATAATATCATGGGTAATAGTCCTTAGATCATTTACAAATAAAATCATATAGAATGTACCTATGATATGGATATAGAGATTTCTCTAGTAAGTATATAAGTTATAACCATGTTAAACCAAATCAAATAAAGTTGGATATGCAATAAGTAGTTATCAAATTCATGTTAGTAGCCTTGGTTTGGAGGAGGGAAGAAGTCAAGTCAACGCACTCAGTGAAATCCCATGAAAGGAGCGAAAGCACACACACGGCATTAGAGAATTTATCTGATAATCCCTATAGTTTCTTCATGTTCGACTCTGTAGATGAAATGATACAAAGGCAATCGTCATATGTACGTAGGCGGCTCGTTTAGATACTCTGATAAGTGCACACGGTACAAGGAGATGTATTATTATTACATTTTTGGATGAAAGAGCAATGGGAGAAAAGGGGAAGGAAATAAAGAGAGGCAAGCGTAAGAGAAAGATTATGGGAATAATGCAATGTATTTTTCTGCAGCTACTTCCACTTCACTTTCTATAATAGTATAGCTTGCTTATATTATAAGCTACCCCCGGATAGCTAACAGTATACAGGGTGACGGGAAATATATTGCATTAGTGTTTAGGAAGAATGATTATTTTATTGTATTTATTATAGGAAATATTATAGTTTCTTCGGACAATGGAGAAGGTTAGTAGGGAGTAGAGGGATGTGGATTGCGACTGAGAATTTATTGAGCATCCTGTACACTTTTCCAAACTCTATCTAATAATAATATAGTAGGAGAGAAAGAAAACATATGATAAGGGAGACTGACCAATTTAGTGTCTTTTCTCCTGCTGTTGCCCAGTTTGGTTCACTCCACCTGAATAAAAGTGAATTTCCAGTTTTCCTCAGCGAGACAATACTTTGGCTGTTGCTTGGAATCTTTTTTCCTAGAGAAATTCTGAAGGAAAGCAAAGCTGAAGGCTCATTGTGTAGCTTTCTGAATTTGCTTTGCTTTCCCTACGCTCTTTGTTACCTTGCACAATGAGGATTTCTTGAGAATGTTCTGAATAGAAGCTCGGACACAAGATAAGTCACCCATTATGAGAATCGAAGGAAGAAATAGCATTTTTTCCTAGCCTAAAAGGCGTATTATCATAAATGACAAATATTTATACGTTCAAACTACCTACATACTTACTACAATTCAAATAGATTATATGCAAAACGAAGAATTCCGACGAAGTAGCACACAAGCGGAAATTCACAGAGCATTGTTAAAGTTAAGTTAGTGGAGGGATCTATGTTCGTCTAATGATATACTACTTATAATAGGTACCTACCTACTTTTATATAGGTATATACTAAATATATCATACAATACCTATGTATACAGTCGGAGCTCACATATATTATTTCCATCTGTTGAAGTGTAAAAAGTTTCTGCAGTGAAATTGGCCGTGGAGAAAGTAATAAGTAGAAAGATACTTACTTTCACCCTCATTTCATTTCTCATTCTTCCCTTATGGTTATTCTCATAGATTAGTTTCTCCTTTTCCTTCTCCAAATCAGTTTGTGAGGGAAGAACAATTGGAGAAGGAAGGATGCGAGGCGGCTCTGTAGGAATAGTTCATAGAAAACTTCTGCTAATACTACATCAAGCTATTCATACACATTATAGTTTATATTTAAGCCCTCTGTGACTACAGAATAAAGTCCCTAAGTGAAACTGCGTGTAAAACTCTACGGGAGAGAAAATCTCATTTATGTATGTAGTTATCCCACCTAGTCGTCTTCCTAGCTATTAAACCAATCTTGCTCTACTAAATGAAACTTTCGTAATTTAGGAGTAGTATTTATTAGATGTATCATCATCGTGTTAAGATATCATGTTTACTATAAAGGCTCTTCCACAAATATTGATGAACACTGTTGTTGATGCATTGTTTTTAAATGTTTGAAAGTGTGTGAAAAGGTAATAATGTTAAGTGTAAAAATTCAATTGCTGGTGGTATAATGGCGTGAAGTAATAAATTAGATGGGCAACAACCTGTTTCGACTGTGGCAACAATAAAATTGACATTACACCCTGTGACAAGGGAAACAACAAAAAGTTTTCATGTACACAAGGGCATGAAGAGGGACTGAAGATGAAACTAAGAAGGTTGAACCTTATGGATGTTAAGCAAGAGTTGTAGGATATGGGAGTGGAGTGAATTGCATTGAAAGGTGTTCTCTCATCTAATCTATGACCTTAGCTAGGTATAATACATATATTAAATGTATAGGTAGCTATATATATGGTAGTAGCGAGTAATATAAAAAGGACGTGTGCATTGCATAAGTAGAAAGATAGGATGGCTCTAATGTAATGTCAGGCACTTTCCCCTCTTTGCAATAATCAGAGATGATGTGGCTCGAAAGCCATTTATTTCCGTGGCTCTGTGTTACTCCCCTCGACCCATTCTTTCCATACGCCTTCGTCTTGTCAGGTCATCTACCATATAAACTTAAGGGCAACCTTAACATAAGTATACATTTCTAGTGTTCAGAAAGAAAATCGTGCAAGAACAGGCTTCTTCCCACCAAGAATATACCTAGCTACCGATGGAAGTTTTCCTTTTCTTTTCTCCAGGATTTAGTCGCTAGCGTCTTTGTACGTGTTGCAAAGAAAGTATTTCCTGGAGAAGAAACTAAGTGTGTATTAGTAGTAGTAAGAGTGAGAGAGAGAGGCATGCTTGATATTATTCTAAAGGGAGATTCTACAGAATGGTAGACTACTTTTAGTTGATGTGGATAGTTTCCCCTGTCTTATGTTGATCCGCTCTGTTGGCTTCACCCTTGGTTCTCCTACTGTTAGTGTTAGCTTGCGATTGGATCCAACTTGCATCGATTCCTAAACTGAATGTGCACACCTAACTACAATGCATTTTCTTAGATATATATACATTGTATATCTATAGACACTATAACTAAGATAATAGAGAAAACGTGTGTGTTTTTAGATGTCTTCAGTAGGTACCTAATGTACAATAACGGTAGTGCGGATTCTTGTAATAATAATACATAACACATATCACTGCACATGCAGGGATGCAGGTATACATGTAATATATCGGCAATAGCCACTATAAAAACCCAGGAATACACATTAACAATAAGTAATTGTGTGTCAGACTCCTCTCAATGTTCTCTAATGTATCAAGGTAGAAAAGTAGTAAGGCAAGACTAGGTAGACAGCTATCACACGATGAATCATGAATGAAATGACAAATCAATGAACTTCCCCCTCTACGACAGACCAGTCGCCCTCATTTTTCATCATTTCCTCTCTCTCTCTCTCCTGATATTATACATAGGTGCACCTTTAAACCTTATTGATACTCACGAAAGTACTACAGAGCGACTAATCTTCATGTTCCCCTATAAGAAATGGTTCGCGTGAGGACAATATTATGTAATATCCATTCCCAACAGCCACTACGTACTATATTCATCTTTCTCTGCAGAGAAGAAATACCTTTTGTAAATACAAAATCCAAGTGTGCAGGGGTTGCGTTTTCCTCGGAAAAGAAAGCCTGTCTGGCTAGAGTGAACATGTACGAACTTGTATTCTTCAGCCCTCTCTCTCTCTCTCTGCTGCCTGAGTATCTTGAAAGTTGAAAGCGTGAATGTGGTTTCCTTTGAACTTGCTGCATGGATCAATGCAAAGTTTGATTTGACGCCCTGCTTTGGCTTTACTTGGCTTAACTTTTGGCTATGGATGAGACAGGGTGAAAGTAAAGCATTCAAATAGCAAAGTTGTGAATCTACAGAATGTATGTACTGGTGTGTTTTATGGTAATCCTGATAAATTGACTCCTGATTCAATAATGGAGAGGTTTACTCAGCAATACTTTTTTCTATTTTACAGGTAAATGTGGTCCGTCTAGTCCTTGTGTGCAATTGTGCGTGGAGCTACATGATGGCACTTTCGAATGCCAATGTCGCACTGGATATCGACTCCTCCTCGATGGATACAGTTGTGTTGGTAAGTTATCACTTATTTCCCCATATTTTTCCAAATTGCTTACTTCGACGGCATTTAATATATCCTAACATTTAAAATTTAATACGGAATAGCTAAATGTGTAGATCCTTATTTCTATATATCGGTAATTATGGTTTATCGAAAGACAGAATTTTTAACACGAAAATATTATAAAAAGTATTTTCCCGAATAAAAAGCGAAATTATGTTAGGATTTTCGAAAATTAAGAGGTTACTTTTTAGATCTTGTGTGGTATATTATGTACTATGTACCTACTACTGCTGTATTTAAAGAAGTTATATATAGCATCGTTTTGAGAAAAAACTGTTATGTAATTGAAAAATAGTTTGGCTCTCAATGTCCTATCGTGTAAGGCTGTCAGCCATTAAGTAAAAATGGAAGGAACGTGACATAAGAGATGATGAGATGAAGGAGGATTATAAAAAGGGAGCTATTAGGAAGTGCCATTGTTTCATGTCGGATAAAGAGAAAAAGTGTGTAACGGTGAAAAGAGTAGTGGAGACGGAAGTGTAAGTGTAATATCGTGAGTCAGCTGTTCCTTCTGTTCAGAAGGAAATGAAATGGGTCAACTAGAAAGCCGAGACAATGGAGCCGAGAGTGGAAAAAGGATAAAACGGAGTTAGGACATTTTCCTTATTCTTACTTACTTATATGTATATAAGTAAAAGTAAGTATACTTATGGTATGTGATTTCTTAACTTTTTCTATTAATTCTTTTGAAAGTGGAGTGAAGTGTGTGAAAGTACTTTTAGGTTTTTATATTGTATGGTATGGGTAGGAATTAAGTGGGGAATAATTCTCTTATTGTATGGGTAAATGCATATTAGTCGGCGGGTGTAAATGATTCTTTTGCCAGGGTTTGCAAATAAATTAAAACTGGTGGTAGTGATTCAAAAATGAGTTGGGTTGAAACAAAAGTCATCATAAGCCATAACGGGGATTTAGTGTGATCATAATTTACAATGTGCTGCCTTTAGAGACAAAAGGATTATATTGCGAGACTTGGTTATGTATATTAAGGATTGGTGAGAGTGAGAAAGTTCTTTGACTAGTAACTTGCTAAACTCTAACTTTCCAAAGAATCTTCGAGTGAACATGTAGAATTGCTAGCTATAGGTCAGGTCAGATGTAGTCCTAACGGTTCTGTTGTTAAATCAGGGCAAAAGAAAAGGAGTCCTTACTCTTGTGCACGGACGACGGAGAAGGAAGGAGTGAGATGAAGTTTTCCGTTGGAAACAAAATACCGATTTGAAGAAAACAAAGTGGGCGTGGACTTTCATGGAAAGTCTAGGAGAGTGAAGTGAAAGGAGAGCAAGGGATGGTTAGACAAGACAAGGAAACCAAAAGAGCAGCTGCTTTTTTATCCGTTATCTTTAGAGAGAGAGGAGTCTTATCCTTGAGATTTATTTCGATCTGGTTTGGCATGGAATGGTGTGGCTTGACTTGACTTGTCTCTTCTCTAATACCAGATCACTAGTAAGAAAGACTCTGGGTCTACCTCCACAGAATCACATCTTCCCTATGCAAATCCATATTAAAGGAGTGCAAATAAAAAATTCGGATATAATTTTATGGCTGACTTTTAAAGATTATTATTTTGCTGTTGTCTGTGTCTGTGAAAGAAGGTTAGCCGTTAGGAGCAGGGATATTACACTACAGCCGAGCTAAAAACTTTTTGCACGTCCTTTCACTATAGACAGAAGGGACAGAGAGAGAGAAGAAAGAAGAAGAGTATCTATCTAATAGCTAGAAGAAGAAAGACACAGATGCTACTTACACTCTACTCGCTGACTCACCCACATACAAAATGCAGACTTTGCTCTTATCCTCCTTTTTCCATCATCTTTTCTACTGTACATTCTACTCTGAGCAGGTATATATAGCTAACTAGAAACATCTTGCTACTACTAAGCTACAAGTATTATACTTATATTAGTTCTCTATTATATTTTCTCTCCTTTCACCCTTTACACCACGACTACATTTTCCTTCTTTGACTTTCTCTACATAGAAACATTGAAGTTCTCTTAACTTCCTCAACGATTTGGAATTTATTTTGCATTCCTATCCAATAGTTGCAATTGGAATGGAATACTGAATTCATTCCCATACTACATACATAGATAAATACAATAGTATTATAGTATCTTGTATATATGGAAAACAAAAGGCAGATATACATGTAATATGTAGAAAACCGAAAGGAAAGCACCTTCGAGAGCTTTTGCCAATACAGAAATACATAAATGTAGAAAGGCAACAGGAACAGAAGGCGAAAAGACAGGAGAACAAAGCGCCTATTCTTTACATACATAAATACATACAAATTCAAATAGTACTAGACATTACTGAATATTAGTAGTTGCTCTGGTCGGAGTTTGTGCATGGGAACTTGATAAGAACCAGACAGGTTCCTTTCCCACTGTTTGCACTAAATTTTCAAAGGAGAGATAGAAGCGACAAACGAAACCGAAGGAAACCAGGACACGACGACAAGACAAAAGATAAATAATATTTGCGAGTGGAATGAGGGAAAGAGTCGAGAATGACATTTCCATTTCAATTCCATTTGAAGTGCACTAGAGCAATGTTATGGAAAGTAAGGTTATGTTATGTTCATGTTCTCTTGTCCTCATCCTCACTCACTAATATACGTACTCCGTTGTCAGCTTTCAGTTTTACTACAAACTCTAGCTGTATATCTATCTACGTCCAAATGCCTATGTCATCGCCAATTTTATCACATGCCAAAATCATGACATCTATTCAAAAATTAGATTTTTCGGAATAAATTGATTATTTACGGTTGCCACTTTGATTCCATATCGAAATTGTTCGCCGTAGTCTCAGAAAAATTGAATTTGTGCAAGTATAGCCTTCAATATGAAAAAAAAATGATTCCCATGCCCAGTATACTTCTTTAGGGGGGCGAGAGAAGAGTACTGAAATGACTGCAAGAATAATTTACCCCAGTAAATTAGTTTAAGTTTTTTGGATATTTGTCGCTTTCTGTTATAGATTTTGATGAGCACTATATACCTGCTATGAAGATTTAATTAAAAGTAATTGAAAAATATAGTTCCATTCCATTAGACGTAGACGTGATGAAAATATATATATTTATAAACCTGTAAAATCATATTTTTACCTAAAATATCTCACCAACAAAATCATGTTCACATCTTATCGCTAAAACCTACTTTTCACTTTCCCGAAGCTAATCAAGTGAAAGTTTGATTTGGCTGATTAAGACGAAAATAATTTTGGTGAGCTATATTTAGTTCAAAATAGATTGTGATTTCCATTGTTAAAGTGATAAGGCAAAAGATTTAAAAATCACCCTGTAGTGTTCAGTTCATTTACATAATCGAGTTTTCTCTTATAATGTAATAATTTTAGCCAATTTGCGAACAAGTCATCATTTTAGCAGTTCGCCAAGTTGTTGTTGACATATTGCCGAAAGTATTTTGGGTTAGTGGTAAGGTAAGGATGTATAAATGGTATATGTGTATGGTTCTTTTGTAGTTTTGCATTGTTCTGCTTTACATTTTATTGTATGGAAGTAGTACATAGGTAGAGGAAGAAGATATTAGATTGTAGTGGGGCCACTCTGAATATTTTCCATCTTTTCAATTGTTTGTCTTCAGCTGACTGACATGATGTTTTGTATTGTGCGTTGTTTTGCATTTCCAAGTCTTTCCTCTTGTTTACCCATCTTGTTCTTGGGAACAAATGCTTTTAGATTTGTTCTTTGGATAATACATATTTTAGAACAACTACCACTCGCTCTTCCTCTTCTTCCAACTTCAAAATTGTCATAACGTCCACTTTCTTCTATTTGTCGACAACTAAATTATGCCGCCCGCTCTTTCCTTCCTCCTTAACAATTTCATGCTACATTACTTGTTACTTGGCTTAAATAGCAAAGTAATCCCAATGATGTTATGTAAGAAGTGAACATGTTTTTATATAACAAAACAAACCTGCCCACTACGCGCTCTTATACTTCTCTCTGCGAGATTAGAAATTTCATAGACGTGCACTATAAATATTATTATTTGTACAACTATATAGTACATACATACAGCATGTGCAAGATAACTGCGACCACGTATCTTTCTCTTTTTCCAGCATGCTATCTCTATATCCCACTTTCCTCAGTACTTTTTGTGATTTTACTTTGTGTGGTGACAGTTTCAGAACATAAAGAAAGATAAGTATGATCACATATTTTATTGCGACCATATTACTCTATATTCCTTTGCAAGAAGTCTCAATCTGGAAATATTACAAAGCTTTCATTCATGACCACTAGCAATCGATATAAGTACCTAGTTTGGCAGACATTAACCACCCACGCAAACCTTTTGCGTCTTGAGTATTCGAGTTTTGAAAACAAGATTTAATCAAATTATTGTTAATGTTATTTTGATCTAGATATTGTGGCTGCTTTCATGTTACATTTCACTATACCTAAATCAAATCCTGTAACAGTTATTTCAAAGGGAATGTACATTTTCGGTTGTTGAATAAGTTTCACTAAATGAAATTGGTAATGGAGCAATGGCTGGGGCAAGGAGGAGTTTTGCGAGAAATAACTATGTATTACCTTCTAAATTGCGAAAAAATAAATGGTTACACCAGTAAATGTATGAACGTTGTGTGTCTGTACTAAAATATGTATGTATATCTACTATGTACATAGTACAAGAGTTAAAGACACACATTTACTTTGTTCTCATCATTTAAGGTCTAGTTTTAATGTGAGTTGAGTATATGCTGGGCAGAAAGAGAATCTACTCAGGATAAGTACTACGTATAATATAATTGCAATTCTAAGTGAAATACGGAGACATGAAATGAGAATGTCCATGTTCACCAGCTGTTGCTTACGGCCTTTTAACATGAAGACACTGCTAGCATCTACTCAAAGTACTCCCACGCTCTACTCTACTGCCAAGTGCCAACTAACCCAGCTGAAGGACTTACGTTACACGCCTTGTTTTGCAATCTAGATAGTGCAAATAGTGAAAAGCTTTTATTTTCCTACCCACACGTGAAGAAAATTACATAGCATCTTCGGCAGAGCTAAGAAAACGAACAGTTTTTACTTCTAACAAAAAATTGAGAGCCCTTAAGACGGATTTTCAGTTAGGAATATTTATAACTGGAAAAAAAGTTATAGTGGATTTTCTGGAATATTATACTCAGTAGTTAGAAACTTTGATTGCGATTTTTACGAGGTTTTCCTCCAGGTTTTCAGTAAATTGTGTTTTTGTTTTGCGTGATGGCTATTGCTGGCTATAAAAGCATTTATTTCCGTTCTTAAGCCACAAAAATCTGTATTTTTCCACATAGTGTATTTTGACTTGAAAATATTAGGGGCAATGAAAAGAGTTTCTGCAAAAATATGGCATACTATCCTCAAAACACAAAGAGAAATGTTTTCAAACTAAAAAAGTATGCAATTAAAACGTAAGTGGAATAGGGCAACTAAACTACCTAGTTACTTGTGTTGCGTTTCTCACGGAAATATACACGGTTTTTTGAGTAGTTATGGCATACTATCCTAAAAACACAAAGAGAAATGTTTTCAAACTAAAAAAGTATGCAATTAAAACGTAAGTGGAATAGGGCAACTAAACTACCTAGTTACTTGTGTTGCGTTTCTCACGGAAATATACACGCTTGTTTGAGTAGTTCTGTCGGAAATGAATATACGATATATATAAACGTTAATATGTATAAGAGTAGCTTGTATTCTGAGCTCATCTTATTTTTTGGGCATTGTAGTGAATCGTTGAAACGCGGAGAAAGTGTTTTCTACTAATATCGTCTGAAGAGTGAGAGGGAGAGGGCAATTGTTTTAGTCTATGATCCATTTTCTGCATGACTGTTGCTCATTTCAGGACGGCTTAGCCTAAAATACATTTATCTAAAGAGCTTTCTACTCAACTCAAACTTCACCGGTAGAGAGTCCACACTTTATCACCGAAACGAAAACTTCGACAAGACATTTTGCCGATGCCCGTTTATTTCGTTACCATTTCTTACCGTAGAAGAATTTGGCATGAATCGGTCAGAAGGGATAGCAACACCTGTAATTACATGATTACATGATCAATATAGTTTGATTATAAATGAATGAATATTACCATCTGGCAACAGAGTTAAAATTATTACCTATGTAATTTTATTATATTTTTAAAATTGTTTCAGAAATTCGCCAGGAAAGTTAGCAAAATGAGTAAAAACCGGAATGTTTGGTTGTGGTATTCGGCAAAAGTACGTTTCGGTGAGGATTTCTGTAACTGTAATGAAAGTACATGTAGAGTTGATAGTGAAAAGGAGGATAAAAGGGAGCCACTTATCTTTGTAAGTCTTCTGTCCAGCAAGTACAGTTCACGTACGCATTCAGAATTTCTGTAACTGTAATGAAAGTACATGTAGAGTTGATAGTGAAAAGGAGGATAAAAGGGAGCCACTTATCTTTGTAAGTCTTCTGTCCAGCAAGTACAGTTCACGTACGCATTCTGATTTGGATAGAGGTAGCTAGGTAGGTAATGTATAATCCGTAGAATATGTATACATTATTAGTAGGTATATAGGCAGTGGTAGTAAAGATGTAGGAAAAGTCTCTAGGTGCATCTTTGAAAACAGGGTTGAGAGTAGGAAAAGGATGTAATGTATACAGTTGACAGTAGTATCTTGTATAGAGTGAGAGAGTGCAGAAAGGCTTTTACATTATTTTACATAATTTATCTCATTATTATCAAGGAGGCTGAAGGATCTATGGGAAACTAAGATTAGGCTGACTGGCTTACTTATTGTTAGCATAGCTTGGGAAAGCTTGACTCGGCTTAACTCAGTCACAACGATATAACCTTTCATTCTCACATTGTACTATACTTGTAGTGTGGATATTAGGCTATACACAGACTCCACTCTTCAACCCACCCACCCAGAGTTATACATCCCATATTTTGAATTAGAAGGCAGAACACAAGAGAAATAGAACAAAGTGAAAGTGTTATGCAGAAAAGAAGAACTGGGTAATGCAGATAGTATCTAAATACTACGAGCAAATTCTCCACTACAGAATTATCTTGGTTATAGCAGGAAAATTTTCTATTTACACATATACATTCTATATAGTATTATAATAATATGTATAAGATATATAGAGACACAAGTATATATAGGGAGTCACATCATCGCTAATCTAATATTTATGAAAAGAATGAGTAGAATGCGTGGAGTTGTTCTATAGAGCCCCTTCCATCTCTAAAAAGGCTTAGCGGAATTAGGAAAAGAGATGAGAGTAAAGGCAATGCACTTTAACGGAAAACTATAGCCCGTGGATATTACATTTCCTTTTCTTCTTCCTCTTCACCGAAAGTTTAAAGAGAAAGTGAAAGTCCGAATGAGATGACAGTTCTTTTACTTTCATCCACCGTACACAATGACAGATTTATTTTTCGATAGGTAATTCACACAAAGCGGTTCCAGCCACACGGAAAACTTTACTAGAGATATAAATTGAACCTTTTAGTATACTTTATATATATCACATTAGAAGGGTGTTCTTTGCTAATTACAGTGTAATAAGTAAGTATCTACTTGCACAGGTTCGTACTTTCCAACTAATTTCCTTTACTTTCTCCCAGTTTAATTTTTAAAAACTGTAGTTACTGAACTACGTAATTTATCACATAGCAAAATGAAAATTTTGCGCTAGTTTCCTCCAGGAAATTGTTTTAATGTCAGTAGATTGAACGTGGTAGTCTGTCCAGGATGTGACACCATATATATATCATGTCTTATGCAATTTAAGGTATGAAAAGGATTTTTTTTGTATTCAAACTTTTTCGTCAGCTAAGGTCAACGATGACATGAAAGGACATTGGGGAAAGTGGGCGGAAGAATGATTTATAGCAATATAGCATGTTTTGTAAAAGATATATCATCGAAACGATAAGTTCACAATGGTTATATATTATTATTAGCTCAGAGTATTGCCGTGAGCAATGTTATCTTATTCTAGTATAGTATAGGTAGACCAAGCTGTTACTTTCCTTTCTCTGTCCAGGATTTCTGTGGAAAGTTGACTTCTTAATGTTATCGCATGCCGTCACATGATATGAGAAAATAGATGGAAAATGGAAATAGCTATGGTTTGCTTCAGATAGAGACATGGGGATGGTTGGAAGTTGGAATCTTTAGGTCTACTAGCATGGCAGATGGTAATTAGTATGACGTCAGCAAAAGTCATAATGTGACACTTGCACGATTTTAATTTCCAACCGTTTCATTGTCAACCTTTCCAATATACTGTAAGTAATGGGCAAGGGAATAGCTGCTTTGTGCTGTTATGCCATGTGATTGGATTTTGACTGCTTATTATGGACACTTTCACCAACTATACGATCCCATTTACTAGTGAAAGTGTAAGGTCGTGAAAGTTGAAGCCTTATGTCGCTATAATATTATTGCAAAAACTACTAGCTCCACTGATGTGGACTCCATGTCCCTCACAAATACACAATATATTTTCTAAATGAAGTCTAACAGCCCAATATAAAACAAACCTCACAATGAATTCTGACTGACTTACACTTAACGACCACATCAAACTAACATATCCAGCTAGCACCAACTTTAATTCGAGTGTTTCGAAATGGGAAAGGAATTGGAAATGTGGCTACCAAATATCCTTTCAACCATTCAACAGTGGGATGTGGGAAATAATACCAAGCTATTAGTCGCAAATGCAAACTCGCAGAAATTAACGGAAAATACAGCTAATCTTGTTAGCTAGCAGACGAGTGTACCGCTGATTGCACTGGGATACAATTCTGGAACGTTGTTTTACTAAATCCATTCAAATATGCTTTGAAATGCAGATTCTAATTTGTTTAATAATTTATTGATTGAACGTGAAACTTGTAAATAGTACTCACTAACATTGTGTACGGCACTAAAGAATGTTACCGAATGAGGGACATCAAGAAATTCTGTCCTCGTAGATTATGTAGTTAATGGCTAAATTGAGGGAATATTGTTCCATTACATTTGGAATAATTCCTCATAAATTTATTCCAATTGTTTTAACGAATGACACGATAATTGTAATGTTTAGTTTCTACACAATAGCATACTTGGGGGATAAAAATATCTGTCATTGTTACGGGAAGAATAAAAATATTGGGAAATCTAATTTTCAAAGGGTAATCAATATTAGCACTAAGGATAACGTTGAATTTGTAATGTGTATGAGTATGCCGTAAAATAAATTGAGCTGAGCATTGTTTTCCAATGCGAATGGGGATGCCATTTAAAATGAAATCCGTTTTGTCTTGTTGGAGTTGAAACGAAGGTCTAAGCCGGCCAATTTACCTTTAAGAGACCATTTACCTTGATGTTATAGCGAAATCGGGATGTTTCTCTTTTATGACCAATTCCTGCTCTCACTTGAAATCTTTGACAACTTTTATCGTTTTCCTTTCCTTTTCGTAGCAACATGAGCTTATTCAGTTAGGAAAAGAAGCGTTAGATGCACATGTGGATCTTCTATATATTTTCTACTACCTACCTACGGATACACAGTTGCTCTATATACAGTTTTTTTATCGGTGTGCTATTATTCATATCAGAGGTTTACTACTGGCTCTCTCGCAATGCGTGTGTATTGATGGGAGATGGAAGGAGGAGGTAAAGGGAAATGGAGGAAGGATTGTGATTTTAGTCGTGAATGTTTTATTCTTTTAACGAAAATGAAATGGGCTAGGAGTACGGATAGCGATTATGGTATAGTTCTTTGTTCTTACGAGCTATTTTACTATATATTATGTATGTATATAGGAGTTAAATGGTAAACTCAATTCGTCGGACTAAGTTTTTTGTGTGCAACGTTGTGGAATTGAGTAGGATGTGGAATCTGGAGGCATAATATAATGTAATGGTAGACATAACTCAGGAGAACTGAAATCTTCAAGTCAAATCCATATTTCCAAGTTATTGTTATGACTTGTTTCGCATTGTGCATTGGGTATTTTGTGCCACGTCGCTACATTTCTTAACTGAAAATGTGTCTTGCCTTTTTAACTAATGTCGACACACATTCTCATAAAGCGATTCCTTTCCTTTCCAGTTAGATGTATAGTTTGTGCTAAACTACGCAAACGTAAATCTCAATATAGAACCACTCTCGTAATAAAATCTCCCTTTTCTTCGGTGTTTTTGCAACCGCAGCAGCATTTCATCCAGGAATATTCTCGAACATTATTTTTTAGGTAGATGATTCGATCATTCGTTACTTACTTTATGCCACCGAGAGCTAGAGAACAAAGAGAGAAAATGTGCAGAGAGAGAAAATTGGAAAAGGGCTTAATTGACAGGAATTGATGGATATTGCTAATTTTACTAATGGATGCTATGCTTATTTATTTCAGAGTTGACCAACTTAACATTTTCTGAAGACAGTGAAGAAGAATGGGTGCGGACGAATCGAGTTAGTGAGCGAGACTTGAGAAAAGCACCGAATTCTCTTCAACAGAAATCACCATCAGACACATCCGAGTCAACAAACAACCAGGTGACAACACAAAGTCCAAACTTTGAGAATAAATTTCCATCGGAGGGAAAACATGAGTCAGTTACTCCCAGCTTCACCAAGAAAGATTTTCTTTCATCCTCAGAAAATGATATGAATGAAGACGGAGAGCAAGATGACGAGGATGATAATGACGAAGATTCAGACGAGAGCGACGAAGATGATGATGATTTGTCTGGTGAAACGAAAGGAAACAAAGATGAAGTCCCTTCAGTAGCCGCCCTTCAGAATCAAATTCAAAATCAGAATATCGGGGATGATGGTGGGGAAGTTGATGATGACAATGGAGGAGACGGTGATGATGAGGAAGAATTACTTCTCCAGCCTCCTCCATCCAAAGATTATATCAGTTTAATTCAAAGCAATAAGGATAAAGACTCTTTGCTCCTCGACAGCAACAGCTTCAGCAACTCTATCAAATTTAATAACAATGATTATATCAATACTAACAGTAGAAATTATAATAAGGATAATTTAAGTGCTAGTACCAGTAAATCTGAAAGAAATGAAACCAGTGGAAATGGAGCTGAAGACTCCTCAGATTCCCCTAATTTAGCAGCAGATGACTGTCCACTCAAATGTAATAGGGGCGTCTGTTCTCGCGAATTGTCCGAAGAAGCTGGACTTGAACAACGACTCACTGGATATCGATGCCTATGTCCTATGGGATACCGAGGTTCTTTCTGCGAAGTCGGTGAGAATCCATTTTAAATATTTGTTCATTAAAAGCACCAAAAAATATTTCACGCGGAATTTATAAAAAAGTGTCTAAAAGAATCATAGATGGAACAATGGATTGTCAATGTAATTGTTGTTGGACGAAGGACAATGTCAATGTTTGGATGGCTAATGCCTCTCAATGTCTCAATAGTTTGAAGAGAATAGATCGGAGCATTGTGGATTGTGGAAGTACAGATAGACGGGGGATGCTAATGGACTAAGCTCCTGTCGTGTCCAATCCAAAT
>JABASI010000271.1:0-45119 GCA_019776505.1 Tomocerus nigrus
TATAACCATAACCATGTATGTAAAACCATGTAAAACCAATAACCACTTTATTATCAAATATTATTAGCAATACATTTTCATGCAATACCCCCCAATAATAATAATGTGCCATTTGGGGACTCCAACTACTAATAACTTTGTAACTGTTTTGCATCAACTTAGCTTATTTCTAATCAACTCTAAAAACTCTTAGCATTGAGCGATTGCAAAGAAACAAACGAATATGTCTCTAATAAACGTTACAGAAATAATTATATAGTTGGGATTTTTTACAATTGGTAGTACATGATATGAAAGGTTTAAAATTGAATAAAGTGATAATGGATCTAGAACTACATAATAATATTATTTATGCATGCATATAGATAATTTCCAAATATTTTTTTAGCTTTTCCAATGGGTATGCCGGGACCTGGTCCTCCTCCTGGTGCCTTTTATCATAATGAGCCTCACCACTTTCAGCAGCGTCAATCGTTACCTCCTCAGAGACACATAGCACCCCAAATGCAACATCCAAGACATTTCTCTCTTCCAAAAATCGGACGTGTAACGGAAACGCTTGGAGCTTTAGGAACTCTGGCTCGTCACTTTCTGACCAAGTCTACTCCGTTGATAATTGATGGATCGAATGGTGGAGAGAGTAAAAGTGAGTCAGCAGAAAAGGCAGACGAATTGCAAGTGGCAGAAACGCAAAATCATAAGATTTCTTCGGCACCGGGTGCCACAGTGGAACTGAAGCCTGAAAACGAGGAAGAATTGAAGAAAGCTTTATACACATTGGGAAGAAATGTTCTTGGGAAGGTAAAACTCTTAAGGAGCACAAATGCCACAATCAGAAAGCAATTTTCAGGGTGTTTCATGAATGACTGGGGCATAATGATAGAAATTGTTTATAATAGACAAGTAATATTATTATTGTATTTTGTTCTGCTTTCGTTAAGAATGTTACAGATACTTTAGTTCCGGTGGTGCAAACAGTAAACCAAATGGGGAAGTTCTTGCCTCCGTTGATCTACCGAGACGGGAGAATTATTCTTGGAATAGGAAATGCTACAAAGGATGGTGGGGCCATCAAAGATGTTGTATGCACTACTCCTGGAGGAAACTCTGGAAAATGTTTGGATATTTCCGGCTGCCCTTCTTTACTTCTAGACTTGCAAAAACTGCGGAAGTCTATTTGCTTTAAGGCATTATTTGTCCCTGGTGTTTGCTGCCCGGATAATCCAGATGCTCCGGTTAGAGTAACTACTACCACAACTACTCCAAGACCACATCGACCCAATTTCCCGTTAATTACAGCGGCAACAACAAAGAAACCTAGTAAAGGAGTAGCTGCTGGGGGACTACCCAGCTATGATCAATGTGGAAGGGCTGAAACGCCGAGTTTCCGTATCGTCGGAGGTAATTCCCTAAATGAAAGTGTTAAAATAATCTTGGTTACGAAGCTACAATATGCACTGTTGATTTCTTTTGTCAGGAGAAAAGTCAACACCTGGAATGTGGCCTTGGATGGCTGCCATTTACCTTCATGGACCAAAAGGAACTGAATTTTGGTGCGGAGGAACTTTGATCTCGAAAAGACAAATATTGACAGCATCTCACTGCACTAAAGATTCTAAGCAAAAATCGTAAAAACGTTATATTTACTCATTTTGTCTATCAATGGGGGAGGCTAGAGAAAATATTGACCAAACTATTAACCGTTTTCCTTAAAACTTAATTTTTAGATTTAGTCCTCGTCAGTTCACCGTCCGATTAGGAGACTATGATCTGTTGAAAACAGACGATCCATCATCACCCGAAAGTTTTCGTGTTGTAAAAATCACAGCCCATCCCGAATTTAACGGACATGGATTTTACAACGATATTGCGCTAATGGAATTAGATCGGGATGTTGAATACAACCGTTTCATTTCACCAATTTGTCTTCCTACATCAAGAAATAAATTTAACAATTTCATCGGGACTATGCCTACTGTAATAGGCTGGGGAACAAATAAATACGGAGGAAGGGAGCACAATGCTTTGCAAGAAGTCAAGCTACCAGTTTGGTCCAATTCAGAGTGCGATCGAGCTTACTTTCAACCCATCACAGATATCTTTTTGTGTGCGGGATTAAGAGAAGGTGGAAAGGACGCTTGTCAGGTAACATTCTATTATTAATATTTCGAAAAAAAACTCAAAATATGTTTTGTCATTATTACTAAAGATAATTATTATCCAAATTTTTCTAAATATATTTTCTTTGGCTTGCAGGGTGACTCTGGAGGTAAAACAAACACATTTTTAATTCTAATAAAATACGAATGCATCTAATGACAACTTGTGTTGATATAGGACCTCTGATGCTAGACTTAGAAGGTCGCTGGGTACAAATTGGAATAGTGTCATTTGGAAATCGGTGTGCAGAACCCGGGTAGGTTGCAAATATTTATGTACCTTTCTTTCTAATTCGATATCATCTCGTTTGTAATATTTAAAATATAATTTAATTGCCATTTAAAAGATATCCTGGCGTCTACACAAGAATTACACAATTTATGGACTGGATTCACGACAATGCCATTTAGTTCACGTAGATTATACTTAGAATCGAAAATATTTTATAATTTTTTTATTTTAACTTATGTCCAATAAATTTTTTTGTAAAAACGCATGCAATAATTCATTTTAGTGGTAAAAAAAGATATGACAGTCATAATATATCAACTATTTATGTGCACACACTTCATTCATAACACAATTCATTAATTAATATTAATTCAGTCTTTACTCTTTCACAAACTTAAAATACGAAGCGACCAGGAATGCAGTAACGCAGCACAAATGGCACGATATGTTTTTGCCTACTGACCAACACACCTGAAGCAAAGAATTTTCTTAGATGCAAATGTCATAAAACCAGGGGAATTGGTTGTACATAATAGCTCCTTCCCGGTTTAGCACATTTAGAGAATAAATTGTGTAGCGAAGGGTCATACGAGAACATCGGAAACAACATTTGCAAGCATTTAAATAGTCCAGTAAAAGTTTCGGAGTTTCTTCAGGAATACAAATATGGTTATTTGGATCCCTATAAGAAATGGATACATTAAAGCATAAACAAGTTTGTTCCAAAAAAATTAAAAAATTCTGTAAGTAAATATCGTTTAAGCTGTTCTTTCTTATTACCTACTAAAGTTACAGGTTGCAATTTTTTCTGCCGCTAATTCAAAGAGAGTGGGAAATGGTGAAAACTCGACGCTGACTTGAGAATCATTAGCATTTACATTAGTGAAGCAGTTATCGGATACGTCCATATCCTCTAGTCTTAAGGAACAAACCGTAATTGGTATGAAGTCAAGACGATTAGCGTTGACCTTCAATGTCCTACATACACAAAATATCAATCATACAATATTGTTCAACATAATTGACAATTTAGTTCAAATTTTAACATTTATAGGTACACAACAAACAAACCACCACTACTTACAGTAAACTTCTTAGTTTGTTTAAATTATATGGAAGCACGTGCAGTTGGTTACGAGAAACATCCAAAGTCGTCAGCCTTTTCAGTTGGAGAATTGATGAAGGCAAAGTTTTTAGCTACATTACAAAAATACGCAATTAGCTTCTTATTTATTACTATTACTATAAACCTTAATAATATTATAATGATGCATATAATAATAATAATATAATACATATATATAATGGTAATAATATGAAGTATTACGTTATTTTCGTTAAGATGAAGTGAATTTAGGTTCTCAAAAGGCTTTGCCAAAAATAAATCATCAGAAATTACTTCGATGTCGTTGTTTGAAAGTACCAACTTTACCAAATTGGACTTTAGTCTTCGCAGCTAAATTTTTTTAAATTAATAACTGTACCATTTATTGAATTGCTTCGGTCACAAAAAAATGTATTAATTACCGGCTCAATAGTAGTTATACGGTTGCAGCTCAAGACAAGTGTACCCAAGCGGCTAAGCATAAGAATTCTGGGGTCTATTTTCTTTAGTTGACAATTGCGTATAACCACAGAATCAGTGAGTGGAGGAAACTCTTTGGGATAATTTTTTCTATCACCAACATTAATTGACTGAAAATTAGGCGCACGAAGCGTTTTCTTTATTGCCGACATTTCTATTTTGGATATTGAAACTGCATCATAGCTTCGCTTAACGCCACGATTCAAACCTAAATTATTCCTGGAACCTGTATCCTGTAGAGCAAGAACATCTTCCTTATTTTCTGGTGGCAACTGATTTTCCCCATTTGGCTTAACCCCTGTTTTCAACAATTCGACGAGCTGGGAATGGAATACTGCCAAGTCTGATGGATTACAATTTCGCAACATGAGATTTATCAATGGCTCCTTCATTTCAATCGTTATCATTCCATCTTTTAAAAATTTTGTTCGTAAGTTCTGAATATTCGCCACCTGAAGCCACAAAATCAAAAACCCCACCCATGAACACCAATAAATTAGAATTCATATGTCATATATTTATTTTCGCATTACATAATACATGTAATACACGTATGCACGGTTTTCATTTTCATAACTTAGCATAAAATTCAAAATTGATAATTAATTATGTACATTTTATTGTTTGCTCACATTGTAACGCTGACCATTTAAATCCTTATTAGTGGATACCAAAATCTGAACTAGTCCTCCAGGAATCCTCCGTAACTGAACAACTCCTTTGAGGGGTTTTAAAGCCCCATTTTGCCCAGTCGCTACAGCAAGACGATTTAAAACTTGTACCGAACACGTCAACCTCATCTTATCACTGGACTTTCACTGGAAAATGGACTTTTTCTACAACTTCGATGTTTTTCAAAACATTTTCTGCTCAAAATCTGAGATTAAGATTTTTTTTCATGATTATAAATATTTAAAATGACCAAAAAACGTTTTGTAAATCCAGTAAAGCTGTTTTGTCATTTTCCCTCTTCCTCCTTTCATTCTCGACGATTTTGGCGATCGCAAATTTGAATAGCCGGGTATTGTATATAGCTCTACTGTTACTTCGAGTTGGTACAACAAACACAACAAACTGAAGCTGAATGAAGGGCAAGTGGAAACCAGCAGTTCTTGTGGTGGCCGATTAGTAGGCTCATTGTCTCAGCCCGCAAGAATTTGAACGAAGAATTCTTAAGAACATCGGAGAGGGAGCAACAACAACAGAAACATTCTCATTCATCATTCATTAATTTTTGTTTGCATTATTTCATTGAACCATCAACAACATTGGTTATTGAATTTTCTATTGCGATCTCGCTCTACTTGGTTGTTGGTAAGTGTTTTATTGTATTCGTGATTAACTTAACTTTCATTAAAACCAACGATTGAGCAACAGCATTTTCCAAAGATTTAATCGCTTTTTCTTCAGCCGTCAGCAGCCGTGAAGTGATTCAAGTGGCAACTGGCAAGAGATCAAAGGATTCGTTTTAGTTCGGAAGGGCAAGGGTGAAGTGAATCGTTATCGTTGGAGCTAAATCTAAAACATAAAAAGAACTTTCTAAGAGTTTCGTCAGTTCCACTACTTTGTCTTCGATTAACACTAGTTTGATAATTAGGCATTAGGGGCTACAATTGACAATTCGGTTTGTTTTCTGTGATTCTACCTACATATTTTATATCCAATACTCTGCTGTCTGCAGTCGAGGTCGAGGCAACACGCCATCACTGGCAATGTCATTATCCCAGTCGTCAATAATGGAGGACGAGGACATGGACTCGACGCAACTAATGAGGGGAAAGAGTTTCGTCAGTTCCACTACTTTGTCTTCGATTAACACTAGTTTGATAATTAGGCATTAGGGGCTACAATTGACAATTTGGTTTGTTTTCTGTGATTCTATCTACATATTTTATATCCAATACTCTGCAGTCGAGGTCGAGGCCACACGCCATCACTGGCAATGTCATTATCCCAGTCGTCAATAATGGAGGACGAGGACATGGACTCGACGCAACTAATGAGGGGCAATCTAATCAGTAATAGAAAATTGAATTTATAAATAATTAAGCAGTCACGCAATCTCAAATAAAAGAGTATTTTATAAGTTCTTATTATCTGGTTTTTGATTTTTGATACAATGGAAAGTCAATTCAATCCTTTCACCTTTATTTTTCTGTAAAACAGCACCAGATTCGCAATTAGACGACATAGGACCAACGCAGCCAATGTGGCGCAGAAGTCGCTCCAGGTCTAATTCACCATCATCACCTTCAGCGTCAAGATCAGAATCCAAAATAATGGAGGACGATGATATGATGGACTCTACGCAACTTATGAGGGGTAATAAAATTATTAAAATAAACGACAACCTAAGTAGGTTTATGTTGGTTTTAGATTATATTATCTTATCATTATCAAAGATTTTATAATAATCATTTTAATCTTTAATGTTCAATATTTAATTCAGCACCTGATTCGCAATTAGACGAAGTAGGACCAACGCAGCCGATGTGGCGTAAAAGTCGCTCTAGGTCAAGGTCAAAGTCTAATTCACCAGAACCATCATCTTTGTCTATGTCCAGGTCGGATTCGACACTAGTGGACGATGAAATGGATACTACACAACTTATGAGAGGTAGCAGAAAAAGGAATTTATTTTTTACAGAGTCTATTAGACCTTTGTTAGTTTTATATTGGTGATAAGGGTTTCCATCTTCAATGTGTTAATTTACTTAGCACCCGGTGCACCCGCCGATTCGCAATTGGACGAGCCAGGACCGACACAGCCGATGCCGGCGTGGCGAAAAAGTCGTTCCCGTTCAAATTCGCCAGCGCCATCATCACCCTCAGTATCATTATCAGAATCAAAAATAGCGGAAGAGGACGACAGGGACAAAACCCAACTAATGAGAGGTAATCAAGATGGGGTTTAAACAATAGTTTAAGAATAAAATCCTTTCTTTGACTAAAATGAATACTTAATGCTACATAGCACCGGATTCTCAATTGGATGACACAATTGACACAGCACCAACGCAGCCAATGTTTCGAAAAAGTCGTTCCAGATCTAAGTCTAATTCACCACCCTCTTCACCGTCCTCTAGAGCGGAATCGAAAATAGTTGACGATGAAGACATGGATTCAACACAACTTTTAAGGGCTAAGCCCAGGTCAAAGTCAGGATCACCAGGATCATCACGCTCAAGATCCAGGTCAAAGTCAGGGTCACCAGCATCAAGACGCTCAAGATCACGATCTAAATCTGGATCACCGGTATCAAGACGCTCAAGGTCACGATCTAAGTCTGGCTCACCGGCATCAAGACGATCGAGATCAAAGTCTGGCTCTCCAGCTTCATCACGCTCAAGATCCAGATCTAAGTCCGGATCCAGGAGTCGCAGCGGCTCTCCAGTTGGTGAAAAGAGAAAGAAACGAAGACGAATTCGTTCAGGCTCTGACTCTTCCAGGGCATCTTCGGTAGCTTCTAATGCTTCAAAGGGCTCAAGAGCATCTAGGGCCTCTAGAACTTCTAGACGTTCAGGATCAGGTGAGGTTTATTTAGCGTTACATATTTAAACACATTTCAGTTCTATTTTGTATTAACCGTTATCGTTAATTAAAGATGGAGAAGGAAAGAAAGATGGGAATGCCTCAGACGCAGAGAAAAATGAAGGTCCACCACCAGAAGAAGGGGCTGATCCTTCCGCCGAACCAGGGAAAGTTTTGCCAGATGTTTCTGATTCTGATAGTGATAGTGGTCCAGAAGATGGTGGTGGTCGACCTAGTCAGGACTATATTTCTGATTTTGACCTTATGTTGGCCAAACGAAAGGAGGAACAGACCCGTCGAAGAAAGCGGAAGGATATTGATATCATTAATGACAATGACGATTTGATTGCGCAGCTGTTAGGAGAAATGCGAAATGCTGCCGACGTAAGTCTTTGAACTTTTCAAATATTTGAAATTTATTTATGCTGTTATTTAAGACTCAAGTATTTATTGACTGTTCCCCATATTAATTGCTAAAGTTGACATTTATGATTTACAGGATGACCGGCAGTTAAATAAAGAAGGAAAACCAGCAACCAAGAAAATTGCTATGCTTCCGGGTGTTTTGTCACAGTTGAAAAAACATGACTTGCAAATGGCATTTTTAGAGCACAATGTTTTGAGCATTTTGACTGATTGGCTTGCTCCTATGCCTGATCGTAGTTTACCTGCTCTGAAAATTCGAGAAAGCATCTTAAGATTGCTCAATGAGGTGAAACATTGCTTTAATCGTTGTTTGCAATTTATAGCCGATTTATTTTGCATTCATTACAAAGTAGTACAACCTTTTTTTAATCTTCATTTGTTTACTTGAATCTTTACAGTTTCCAATAATTGACCAGGGCTTACTTAAACAATCGGGGATTGGGAAAGCTGTAATGTATCTGTATAAGCAAGTTTTGAGCATTTTGACTGATTGGCTTGCTCCTATGCCTGATCGTAGTTTACCTGCTCTGAAAATTCGAGAAAGCATCTTGAGATTGCTCAATGAGGTGAAACATTGCTTTGATCGTTGTTTACAATTTATAGCCGATTTATTTTGCATTCATTACAAAGTACCTTTTTTTAATTTTCATTTGTTTACTTGAATCTTTGCAGTTTCCAATAATTGACCAGGGCTTACTTAAACAATCGGGGATTGGGAAAGCTGTAATGTATCTGTATAAGCATCCTAAGGAATTAAAGGCTAACAAACAAATAGCAGGAAGAATGATAAACCAATGGGCAAGACCTATATTTAATCTGTCGACAGACTTTAAGGCCATGTCCAAAGAGGAACGAGAGCAAAGAGATTTGGACCAAATGCCAAAGAGAAGAAGAATGTCGGAAGATGCGACAACTTCTAATCCGCGAGGAGATATAGGAAAAGTTTTAAATCAGGGCGAAGAAGGGTCAGTCTAAATATAAATCTTGTTTGCTAATTTAATTTACTATTTGGACTAAATTGCCTCATCCATAATATTTGTCGGAATCTTACAGAGCGTTAAGACCAGGTGACCCTGGATGGGTACCCAGGGCTCGTGTCCCCTTACCATCTACTAAAGATTATGTTGTTCGTCCTAAGTGGAACGTGGAAACCGATATCAGTCGGGTAATTGGATAATGCACTACAAAACTTTCTCAAAACTGATTTTTTTCTTTCATAATTTTAAAAACTAATCCATGTTTTATTTTGTAGACTGGACGTAAGCAAACTGGACGTTTGGATAAGCACATACGGAAGCTTATGGAGAAGAAGAAAATGAATAAAGTTCAGCGGGCTGTAACTATTTCAGTAGAAGGCCGTAAAATGAATCTGTAATTGATGTAACTACATATATTATAATGGTTAATTAAACTGTAACATATTGTATTTAAGCTATTAGTTTCTTCCCAATTTATTTTCGATTTATTCTCCCGTGTATTTGTAATTATGTTTTTCAGAAATCATAAATTGAAAATTGTAATTAGTAACAAGCTCTGGCGATCTTAAATTGTGTTCGTACTCGTCGTAATTTATTAATTCGCTATATCCTGCCTGAGAATCCTGTCAAATTATTAAGGAGTAAAGGAATAATTATTATAATATTATTATTAGGAAGAAGTGATAGTTGTAAAGTAATGACGAATATTCTTTGTATTGTATGATAAAATTACCCCGGGATGTTTTTCAGACGAATTATGAACTAATAATATTATCGTGTTAACTAATATAATGCAATTTTGTGCAACTGAACTAATATATAATAGGTACTTAATTGTACGCTGATACTAGTAAAAGTAACATACGAAGTAAGTGTGTACTTCACAGTTACTTAAATCCTTATGTCTAATTTTAGTAATTATTTAGCAATAGTTTTGTTGCGATTCTACTTATCTGTTGATTACACAAGAAATTTTGAACTTAATCGTGTTTTGTTCAATGTTATAATGTATTTTTGTTCTTATAATAGAGTAGTTACGTTGACTTCCTAAATGTGAGATAAATCTTGCAATATTTAAAGACATTTGCATATCCTCCATAGGTTTGTTTTGTATAATTTTAGAACTGAAAATTACATATTTCTGTAGTGTTGTGCAATCGAATTGAAACTGATCAGTAAATATTTCCTTTTGTAAAACGTCTTTGTATCTATGATCTAGTTTGATGAATGTGACTAAGTACTAATACATAATCATAATATGTTAATAATCAAATTAATTAAGTTGTAAGTTTTTTCAAAACTAAGCATTCACATTTATTGTTAGTAATTACAGTTTGCGTTGTCACTATTAAATCATACATTAACAGGTAAGTCTAAGTTAAGTATTACATATAATACAAGAAAGAGTTGCCTATACAAGGGTATTCTAGGTAGGTTCCTACCACTCAAATGACAAACTAAAGATTATATTTCGGATTATGGCAATTAAGGTTCGCCAGATGTGAATATCACTCACTATGAGACTACAAAGTACAGATCAGGTAATTATTGTTTGGAATTGACTACATTATATTATCAGCAACATTATAAAGATTTAATTTGTGACTAGCAGCTAATTCCTATCAATTCCTGTAGGACTGTAATTTGTGAATCTAGAACGAAACCTCGGCTCCGACATTCCAGAGTCAACTTCGCTTAGACCAGTCGCTGAGTAATCTCTGAAATCCAGCAATATTAGAATCATCAGCATAAGTAGTTGATTATATAAATAGTTACTTATGCTTATGACATGCTAACGATACGGACATTTTGATAAAAGCCTGTTTGGTAACACTGAAATGAAACTCGGTTCATATAATTTTATAAATTCTAAATTAATTAAAACAGAATTTTAAAATTATTTATGCTATTACTTACTTAGGTTTGATTGGGTTGAGACAAATTGTAAATGTTATACAGTAATTAAATGTTTAACGTGCTTCCAGCCTTGAATTGAATAGTTTATCGTTTTAACACGGTTAAAGGCTAAAATCATAAACCAATGTTATAAAATATAAGTTGTAAAAAAATGTCATTTGGGTTAAGTTTCAATAGGGAGTTTGCGTCGCGATTTATAGAATTTATCAAGTTTTTAAAATCTTGATATTTTCATTTGCAACATTTATAAAATAATTTAAAATTCATAAATATGATATTAGGGGTCCAATATTATATGACATTTATAAACTGAAAATTACTTTTAATATCTGAAATATCAGAAAAGTTTAGATTTCATTTTGCCAAACTGGTTCTTGCTTTAGCCATGTACTTATCTGTCAAAGTTGACATTTTTCGGTATTTATTCTTACCTGTGCATTTCGGTTGGTGTCCTCCTACTGTGAGCATCATAAGTTCTATGCATATTGATATTAGAAGGCTCCGATCTGGACTGGTGGACCGGGGGAGTGGCATGCATTACAGAAACAGGAGTTACAGGTTTTACCAATGTAGCTGCATTATTCGAGTTCTGACCGAAAGGCGACCGTTCCAAAACAATTTTTACAGTTCGAATAAGTAGCATTTGCAGTCCATACTGCAGGACTAAGGCCCCGAAACCTTTATAAAGGCCAGAAAGTCCTTCTTCGTCGACAGTGGTACGCACACAATCTAATACCCCTCCATACGAAGTTAGTATCGGTGTCACTTCTATTCCTGAGTCTAAATTGTCTATAATTGTCCTAGTCCCTTGTAAGTGCAACCTATAGTCATGAAATATAATAACCTAATAAAACAATTAAAAAATAACAAATAATTATTGCCGATTTTAAAATGGTGAGAGAATTGTTTGTTCTTTACCTATGGATTATTGTTTCTAATGGGAAAAGTAAAATATCAGCCACCATACTTCCAATTAATGAAGCAGTCATCTCCATGTAGTAGGAAACGCTTGTGTCTTTTGACAAAGCTCCCTAAAATTAAATTCAACATTTCTCAATTTCTTACAATTTATCAAATGGATGTACTGTTATAGTAGTTTGATTGAATCATAATATATTTTGACTGACATTTAGACAAACCTGTTTTCGTTCTTTGCTCTCACGGACCCTTTTGATAGTAGATAACGAAACGGACTTAATACCAGTGTAAATCAGATAAAATAGAATCCCATGTGCAACTGTAGGAACAATAAGAACATGAAGAGGAACTAGACGGCCAGTGCTTGGCCACATAAGTAGTCTCCACAATCCTTCTCGAAAAACATCAAAAAATCCTGCCGTTTCACTTGCAACTTCACTTTGGACTGTTTCCACTAGGCTTGCCGAATAAAACGGCGTGATTACAGCTACACTTAGTCTAAAAAAGTAGACACAATCATTTAATATCAAGTTATAGCTTTTTTATGGCTAAGTACAAAGGAAATACTTACGACTTGAGAAAAATATGTTGCACAAATGCTTTTAGTGTGCTGTGGCGATTTATTTCCCTACACAAAAAAATGTTTACTGTTGATTTATTAGTTGACAGCAAATAAAATCATTGCATTTACTATATGTGAAAACTTTACACACTTTGGAAAAGAAAGGGCTTTCGATGTTACGTCCTCAGCAGCTAGACCCATTCCCCTAACAAGTAGGCTGCTACCCAAACCTTTCCACATAACGCCGACACCTTGGCGTTGGCAGATTTGAAACATTGGGCTAATTAGAGTGACAGGAAACAAATGATATCTAGTTGACATAACGTGAACCTAAAATAATTACACAAATCAATTAAGTTAGTGCGATATTAGAATAATGGCAAATAAAGATAAGATAATTTTGTGACAAATCAGTTTATGTATTAGTTGTTTAATTACTTGACACTGTCTCCGTAATCCGATGAAGGGGTGTCTTAACAGATTTTCCATTATCACACCCAGCAGTCCAACTCCTCTGGCCGTATAGTTTTTAATATTTGGGTCTGGTATTTAAACATTCGTTTTGTGAGTTGCTTTGCACGAAAATGGCATTTAGATGATTTAGATAAGCAAAAATTGCAGAAAATTTGCATTTGCATAAGCAGTAAATAATATAAAACAGTGCAATAAAGTATATAAATAAAAATAATAAAAGAAGTACCATCAGGCGCATCGGGAGAAGAAATAGGGGTGGACAAGTTTATACTCCTAGGGGACAAATTGTGATCTCCTCCCGCAGAGCTGATACTACCCGGTTCATAATATCCAAATTGACTGTTGTAAATATCCCGATTTCTTGTACCATGAGAATAACTAGTATAATCTTCAGGGGGTGGTAGAGTATTAAAGTCACTTTCCCCTGCGCCAACACCTCCATAATCGTACGTTGCAAATCCTCGACTTTGAAAATTTCGATAATCACTGATTCCTGCCATATTCCTCCTTCTAGTTGGGTAGTTTTCAATTGTGACGTCTTCCTGATATGTTGTATCTCCGAGATCCAAAAAACTCAACCGTTCTCCGCGTGTTACTTCACCTGGGTAGTTTTCTTCTTCAACAACTTCTACTTCATCTTCAGTTTCGGATGAGTAGTAGGAGTTGCTGCAGTCGTCAAAAAATCCGTAAATTTTGGTGGCAGGAGTCTCCTTCTACAAAAATACTGAAAAACACATTTCTTGTGCAATCATCGTTTCCATTCTAAACTTATACTACAGAAAAACATTAAAGTCTCCCTTAACCCGCTTAGCCCGTTCAGTGAACATATAATTGTTTTACGAATAGATACAAAAAAACCGTCCTATTAGATTTTTATATAATGCTTTAAAACTGAAAAATTAACAATAAAGCACTAAATAAAGTAATATAATAAGAGAGAAAAAAGTATTCACCAACAATTTACATATATTTCCATGAATAATACTAAACCAAGAGAAAAGGTTCACTTAACAAGTTGGATCCTTTGGAATGCACAAAATCAAGTTGAATTCAAGATTGAAATAATTTTAAGGCTTTTAGGGCACTTAGGATTTTAGGAACACAAAATTTCACATCCTCAGGGTCAATATATTTATCACTTGGAAATTGGCATACTTTTACTTTCAGTTTTCCCTATTCATTTTCCCTGAGAGAGATGTAACTCGATGAGCAGGTTTTAGCTTCCACTTGCATTTTCATTTCACATAATAATATAGAGAGCTAGATAGCAACAAATGCAGCAAAACCGATGCTGTGCTATTTATAACTTTTGCTTATTTCAGTTTTCCCTATTCGTTTTCCCTGAGAGAGATGTAACTCGATGAGCAGGTTTTAGCTTCCACTTGCATTTTCATTTCACATAGAGAGCGAGATAGCAACAAATGCAGCAAAACCGATGCTGTGCTATTTATAACTTTTGCTTTCTCTTGCAGTGAAAGAAAGAAGATTATAGAAGTGTAATATAAAGAAAAGTAGCTTTCTCCTTGACCTAGAATGCAGTAATCGACTCCATGATATTCTATTGATATGATGCTCAGAGTGAAGTCTGAACATGTTATATGATGTCTATTTTGACTTGTAAGTTTAGAATTATTAGCCCCCTTCAGACATGTACTTTTTGGTAAAAATTGAAAGGCAGAGAGAAAGTTTCAGTGGGGGTTTATATGTAAAAAGAGAAAGTTTCTATTAATACGTCGCTTGAAGATAGTGTAAATGAAGGTAAATTATTTATACAGATATAAGATAGTATATGGAAATATTATGAGTTGTTAAATAAAAGGGCATTTGTTTTGGTTTATTTAATTCAATTAATATATTTTCTCTGTATCACCTGTAGTTTTTACATCGTAACATTCGTACACGTAACGTAATTCAACAATGATTATCATTTCCCTCAATGTATTTCTGTTCTCTCATCTCATTCTTCACGTGTCACTAAATAATAATAATAATGATAATAATAATTAGCAGAATACACATCATAACAATATGTACCGCAGTATAAGTATAATGTATGTAGGTATATAGCTATTATATTATAATGATAATATATAAGACAATAAATTGAATATATTGTAATTATGGATTTTAATCATCGGATGAATTAATTGCCTGTCCTCAATCAGTACGTATTGACATACATAATATACTACTACTACTACAGCCACTTACATTGTAGCAATAAGTAAGCATAAGTATAATAATATTATACTATGTATTAGCTTTTACATCCACTAGACTAAACCTTCTTGGCCGATGAGGAATCAACGACTTCAATCTCTTCAAGCAGTACCTATATAATACAGCATTAATAAATACTTTCTCTTTGGATTGAAATACAATTGATTAGACATCAGAGACAATTGATCAAACCGACGATGTAAATATGTAATTGTTGTATCTTATAAACTTTATTGTTAAATAGCGCATTTACAGACAATAAACAGTTCTACTGTAAGGAACTCTTGCACTCCTTACGCAAAACTCGTTCATTTCCTCTTCAATTCCATTTTTTGCAGTAACAGTTCAGCATAGCGTATACAGCTTTACAATTAATACAGTTTACAAATGTAGCAGAGAAGAATAAGATAGAATTTATAGATTTTTTTAAACTACCAATATATAATAGTCCAGTTACAATAATTATAATATAGTCATACAAACTTTTACGCACGTTTCACGTTACATAGTACGTACACTTAGATAATAATAATCACCTCAATCAATAATATAGCGACTTTCTTTCATTGCATTTCCGTAATTCTTTTCGTCTTCAAGATCAAGTCAAGAGAGAATATGGAGGTAACAATACATTGGCGCACTAATCCTTTTAATAATAGTACTCATTGTTAGCTAGCCCCACTTCAAATACTCACTACACATAACTACAATTATAGTACTATCTTATAATCATATCATCTCCTTCCAAAAAACTGGCATGTAGAATAGTGCTATTATTCATGTATACATTATAATGATATTACATATAAGCATAATATCTTAAATAAGAATAAGATTGTGTTTTAATATATCTATATAGTATTTAAACAATATTTTAATGTAATAATTATAATAATACCTATGATGATGTAATGATAGACCATGCACTGTTAAAAATATACACAATTTTTCTGAGAGCTTGACTTTTTTTCCAGTTTTCAACTTTTTACCTCTTTTTCTTCATTTAATCGCATGGATATTTTTTAAAGTATAACTTACGAAACTTGATAAGTAACACAATGTAATAATATTAACTAATTAGGCCATTCACATAATATTCTTCAAAGGTAACCATTCATCCCACACAATGACATACAAACATTAATATTATTAAACTGACATGACCGTTACATTTACTTACTATGTAAACTTGTGTTTTCTCTGTTGACTCATCTTTTATCCTTTTTTACTAATGTGATGTCCTTCGTCCGTTGGTATTATAGAATAAGCGACATAGTTCAGCATATTAGTTTCTTTTTATTTACATAGTACAGTATGTAGTAACAATTCAAAAGTTTAAATTCCTAACTCTTTTTACGAAGAAATGTATGTGTGTGAACATTTCTCCGGCTGCTCTTAATCCTAATAAACTAGAAAATCCCGGACAGATCTTACAGTTTCTATCAGCAGCATCGTAATTGTAGGTATTATAGTATAAGTAGACACACTAGAAATCATATTAATTTTATTTTACGTAGAGGTAGCTATATTAAATATTCCCTGTATAGAACTATCAATTCTAATCAAAACCAGCATTGCTAATTCTAATCGTATAATTATATGTATGTATTTAGGTAGTACATCTCGTATATACTGTATCAATAATAATTAATTTACTGTTATTGTTACGACATATTATGAAATAAAGGGTCATTCAGTACACGACACGAGCTATTATCAGAATAGGTTCAGTACAGACAGACAGGTAATATTCTCCAAAATTGCAAAATTAAAAACTGTATTGTTTAGTGTGCGAAAATACGTACGAATAACTACTGATCATTTGATTGTCAGACAAGACAAGAAACAAGTTACATTTATATGACATGACATTCACATCAGTTTTTCAGTAGAGTTGAAGACAAAGCCCTAAACAAAATGGACAATTTCATCATATACTGCAAACTGCACATCTTAAATCTTTAATATTAATTATATAGCAGCTCAATTGAACGTGTGTATGAATGAAAACGGAATACATAACGTAAATTATGTAAATATACGGAATATTCGTACTTAAATTACATTTAATGACAACATTATTGTGATTTGCGGAAAATTGGCTTGTATCTATAAGTTTTGTTGGGGTTTCTCTTAATTTAAATATACTCAGAAAGAGATAAATCATTAAGAGAAGGCAGAGAAAACGGCTCATACTATAATATTACTACTCTCTTCTATTTAATAATACTAATTAAATAAGTACACGAAAGGTAAGACTGAAATGTTGCGAACGGATTAAGATTACTTTTCTAAATTACGCCATCAGTAGGAACGTAATCCATTGTACAGAATTACAGTAATAATAATATAATTACTAAATACAGACAAATATTTACGAGTACAGAATCTTTGTATAGTATTTAACGAGAAAATTATAATATTCTAAGATGTATATAGTAATAATATTAAATGAAATGTACTGTACCTTTTTGTTTGTGTTTATCAGTTACAATAACTCTATAGTTTTTTTATATATCTAAATGATACACTACTCTCTACAGATTCAAATTTCTCTACTACTGATACATTTTGTATGTTAGGTATTGATACAAAGGAGTATAATATTAATTAATTATTCCATTTGTTTTGTATGATTTGTCTCAATGAAAATTGGTTGCTTTCAGTTTTGGTTGGCACAGGACAGAACACCCCACGACTAACACCCGCTCACGACACTTTATGGTAAAGTACAGTAATACAATTACAATACGTTTTTAGCGTAGTACTAAATTAAATATACATTAGTATAGTACTTAATAGTATACATAATTATAATAATATAATTGTCTAACTTACATTTTAACCATGTTTGCACAATTAGCACACGTAGATTATTCTAAATAAGCGATACCAATTAAAGGGATCCCTACATATTCTAGATTGCTAGCAAATTATCCACGAATTATTCATTTCTCAACCCCATCCCAGTCACAATGATTTAGTTAGTCACCTATGTAATTAGCATTAATAATTTATCTCATTTTCAATAATGTAACATGTACAGCTAAGTAAATTACAATATTTAGCAGCAATGATTAATATAGCAATACCAATAAGCATTTTTATTATCTTGTATAGAAGTTAATATGGAACCAGCACACATTTTCTTAATCATCAGAGATTAATAATATTAACCTACAGGCTACGTAAAAGTATTAGGATTGTTTAGTAGACACACATCATTATAGCATTGTTTTATCTTCACAATTATATTGCTAGCTATTGGGATCATGAAAATCAAGCCGAAATAACTTAACTTACGACAAACACTTAATTTAATCTTAATTAAGACAAATTCGGAACATGGAATGACCCAAAAAACAATCAGAACCCCACCTTACACTCCTGTATGGATATTGGATATAGCTTAATTAGCCTAACAACACTAACGTACACACGACAAGGCATTTTAATTATGTTAAATCCAATTTACATGTAGATCATTATAAGTATGCCATTGCATAAACTATCTAACCATTATGCTTAATATGCATATTATTATCATCATGTTATCATCCCGTATAGCTTATAATAGCATCATGCAATTCGAACCATAAAGACAATTAAAATTATCAAATTACAATCCAAACAATTTCATACAAGTTTCTTTGACGTATAATTAGGCTCTACACTCACATTCAATCTTAAAATGGAAATCTTGTCGTCATTGTACCTTATGATTACGAATACAGTAGAAATTGACATTTAAAGTTGATCATGACACGGTTAGCACCCTTAATTTATGGTATACATACAACTTAGTATTTAGGTAATTATCTGCAGACCACTATAACAATCAGCATATACATAGTGGCTGACAGAACTACTCAAACTGTCCTTATGCTTGAGTACTTTTTTATTTTCGAAGTAAGTCAGATCAGATGCATACGATGGACAACAATATCTCCAGAGACAAGATAAACATTCAATTTTGTAATTAAATATTGCGTAATTAATTATGGTAGCTTTTCGGGGAGCAAATAGTAAATAGCGGCAATGAACATGCAAATTCTATAATTATTTTTTAGTAAACTAACCGATGACTAAGGATTTCTATGCGTCTAAACGTTTTTTACAAGCGAAATTTTTTTGCGACTACGAATAATTAATTTCAGCTACAACTAATTTACAAATACTAACATTAGACTTAGGTACATGGATATTAGTCGTACTTTACTGATAGGGAGATAAAAGATAATTTTATACAGATAAGCAATTTTATTGCACATGCATATAATATATTTAGCTGAGTGTGCTGCGCTATGTAATAATTCCTAATTATTTATCTTTGCAGTTCTTTGCTATGTAATGTCTACTCGATCTTTAACCATATTCATCATAAACGCTACTTTGCAAATTGCAAATGTTTTTTTTCATAATGATTTTTCGTAGCAGACAGAATTATCATCACAGATAAGTAAATTAGCAACACAGTACATGATTATGATGATTACGTATGTGTAATGCATTCAATAATGGATTGGATCCGTTCATAATAACAATGAAACGATAGAAATTCTCTAACTAATAAGTATCTTCTAATAATAATATTAGGTATGTATATTGCAACAATTTCCAAAGCTGATTGAATTGAAATTCCTTTCGACTAATGAACTATATGAATTATAGTTTTGTTATTAAAGCTCCTATTTAGTTATCTGTCTTTGCAAATCCAAAGGGCGACTGATTATTCACAAGCAAGCAATGCAATGCAAAATGCAAGTTGATAGTTGCACGCGGGTATACAAGTCTCGTATAATTATGGGCAGCTAAAATACTTACAATGGTTACAATAAGTTATTTATAGGTCGTAATAATAACTAATCCATATTTATAATGCTGGGTTCTGTTGTGTACGTTGATGCATGTTGTGAACTTGTTTTTTACCAACTCTCCCTCTCTTCTCCTACTCTACTTTTATATAACTTTTAATCTTCAAATTAGGACATTATATCACATTGACTCTTAATCCCATCAAATACGAAAAGCTACAAGCAATTAAACGAGCTACGTCTACTATTTAGCTTCTCATGTCAGGCTCATTACATAAAATTTTATGTAATTTAATATTCTTCCTTCGCTTTGGATTGGTTAACTAATTTCTTACGTAGTTTTATGAAAATACATGTAGATAGTGATAGTAGTAGTATGTCACATCAGAAAAAAATACAAAAATTAAATCCTCAATCTGTTGTAAGGTAGGTCATGCACATTTTGCGATTCAGTTTCAATTGTATAGAGTACAACAATAAAGAAGTATTTTTTACGGTACGACATGATTATAATAATAATGACTTGAAATCATTACTCTTACAAGTCATTTCCTCTAATACAAGCTTTAGATATAACAATTTCATTTCCGCCTAATTAACTTGGCATTTTCTGAATATAGAAACTATTCACTTTACGATTACGTATACACCTATAGAGTTCAGTAGTAGGATAGAGGCTATTTTTATCTGCACCTGTTTTTAGTTTAATGGAAGATACAGTTTTAGGGACACATGATCATTACTTTTATCCAGTTGCCTTATTTCATGCACATTGCATAAAGATATCGCGAGCAAAAATGCTCATCTCATGATATACGATCAGGTAGTTTGGTTTGTTTGACGTTTGGCGCAGAACACGGCTGAAACGATAATATAAGGAGCTTAAATATATGACAATTTATCTGGGCACCATACTTAACATACAACAACGATGACACTCCGACAGTAAATACGGACAACGGAGATGAGAGACATCGTAATACATGCGAAAAAGACGACAGTTTCCTTATAAGTCATTCTTTAGCGCCTAAGATGAAACTACGTGGTGTGTTATTAAGGAAATGACAAAGGCGAGAATGATTAGTGCAAAAACTGCCAAGATCCCTACACGACTTTCGTAGCTAATATTGTGCATTTTCTCTTCTATCGCCTGAAAAACAAAAACACAAAAATATATACATTACTTCATCTTGTTAATACACAAAAATTAAGTAAATTTTTACCGAAAAAATTAAACTTACATGGATAAACGTGTTGCTAGCTTGAGCTGAGGCGGAATTAGACTTTGAGGAAAGAGAGGAATGAGTTTTGGAAGTAGCCAGACCTTCACGAGCCGGCAACGGAATATGGAAGTTGACTTGATTGGAATACGGACCAACAAGTTGAGTACCGTCGCCACACAATCGGATCGCACAAACCCTAACCGTGTACTCCATCCCTTCAACGATATCTTCACGCTTAATTTCGAAGTGTCTATCCACTCCTCGGTAAGTCTAAAAAAAAGTTTAGTAGTTTAATTTTACTTCATAAAAAAATCGGAATAAAAAAATTGTGTGAATGTAATAGAATACAACGCACAGTCTTAAAATCCTGGTCCCGTCGCTTAGCTAGTTGAAGTTGATACTCCAAAGTGTCAGTGCACGCAACTTCAATCCATTCTACACGGTGAAGTTGGAATTCTTTTAATTCGTCAACTTTTACGGCTGCAAACATACAAGATGTTAATGTTATTAATTCTCCCATTTATTAATAGCTTATTTATATCATCCAGAATTTAAAAAGTAGTATTTAATCACCTTTAACTTGAGAGGGAGGTGCCTTGAGTGTGCAGAAACGATACATGTCAGAGTACGGTCCTTGACCGGCACCATTGAGTGCGCAAATCCGAAATTGATATTCCGTATCCTCAGTCAGTCGGGTAACTTTGCAATTTGGATTGCTGCCACGATAAACTACTTGGAATCTACAAGTAAATAATTTTATGCTAATTAGCCCCACTCATAATCAAGTTATGGACAATAGTATGTAGGGAGTTATTTCTCTTACTCATCCTGGTAAGGACTTATCATCTGCACAAGGTACTCGATACTTTTGTTTGTCACATCACTCCACTTCAACTTCATCCAGAAATGAGCGGCAGAGACACATTCGAGTTTTGGTGGAGGTGGGGGAAGTGGCTTGGTTGTCGTTTTCACAACTGAAGAGAAAGCACCTGGCCCCACGGAGTTTACAGCTTGTACACGTATCCTATTGAAATTAAACAAAAACAAGATTAAAAAGCGTCCTTTTGTATTTCGTGTAAGTAAAGAATAATAAATAGAGTCGGAGATATATAGAACGTACTTGTAGTGAGTATCTGGCATGAGATTCTCCAAAGTGTACTCATTACTTGGAGCAACGAATACCGTTTCACCCATCATTACATTGTAGTGGCTAATGGGAGAGCCGTTGCTTGTAGGAGCGAGCCATGTAAGTGAGATTGTGTCAGAAGTTGGGCTTGCTTCCACATTTGTAACGGTATTTGGAGATGAAGCAGGCATTTGATGAGTTGTTACCCCAGACCATTCACTACTTCCAGCGCCATTTGCAGCCTACATGAGTAAAATGCATTTTTGTTACTTCCAAAAACAGTTCACACTAAATAAGTGCATCAAGGTAAATATTATTATGAATTTATCACTCACTTGTACTCTAAATAGGTAAACACATGCTGGTTGAAGTCCTTTGACTTCACAAGATGCCGCAGCTCCCAAATAAACTTGACTGAAACTAGTCACCATTGTAGTCTGACTTGGGACTTCATCTTCTACTTTTTCGGTATCATTATTTTCTTCACTGGATTTACTGGGAGATGGCGGCGAGGGTTGTGCCATTTGGACACGGTATTCGGTGATGGCAGAGCCGTTGTTCAGTGGCTCCGACCACGACACTAGTGCGATATGAGATGTTTTCGTAGCTACTTTTGGTACTCCTGGGGGATCAGGTTGCCCAGCTCCACTTACAACTTCTAGAGGATCAGACCATGGCCCAGCTCCAATTCGATTGAAAGCTCGGATCTGGAATAGGTACGCCCTTCCAGGAAGCAAACGATTAACGAAACAATCAGTCTCTTTCCCACGGTAGGCTTCTTGTGTTTTGTTGTCAGACGTGGTGCAGCCTACTTCATACTGACTAACGGGCGAACCCCCATCCCAATCTGGAGGACCTGCGAAAAAATCCAAATAAATTACAACTTCTTTCTAATTTTATGGAAATCAACATAAAAGCTTTGTAATAAATGTATAAATACTTACTCCACTTAAGGTGGACGGAATTCGACTTAGGTTTTCCTACAATTCGTGGAATGTGGGATTTGCCAGGGCAAACGGGCTCAGTGGTAATGACACAAGATTCGCTAGGGTCACTTTCTCCACCTTTTCCAACAGCTATCACCCGCAAAGCGTACGACTGACCAGGAGATAACTTGTCAACGTTGTACTCGGCCTCTCGTCCACGATAAATTTCTTCGAATCCTCCATTTCCTTGATCGATTTCAAGAGCGTACGATAAAATTGGCACTCCGCCGTCGTCTGTAGGAGCGTCCCATCTCACTTTAAAACTGTAGGCATGAACGCGTCCCTTAAGACCAGGTTTGTGTGGTGGGCCTGGCCTGTCTGGTAAGGTAGACATAGCTACATCATCTGACCATTTGGAATGTCCTTCCTCATTTTGGGCTTTTACCTGCAAATAATTTACAAAAATTGCCTTTAAAAATATTTCTGGAGAATATGGACACTAAAAAAATTTTATGTTATTTCAATTACCCGAAATTTATAGCGTGTGTTTCGTTTAAGCCCGATGCAAGTGTAATGAGGTGCATTGCCGTTGTAGATACACAGAAATCCATGACCAGAAGTTGGATCCTCCATTTGGAGAGTATATTCTTCATCTGTGGGTCGGCTTTTCCACTCGAGTGTTAAATAGGTGACTCCAGCCTCAGTCAAGGTAGGAGGTAGAGGTTGAGCAGGAGGGCTGCCTGACGTCATCACCGAAACGACTGAACTGTAACGACTACAAAATGGCCCAATTTCGTTAATTTTACTAATTAACCCACTTTTTAAATCCTTGCTTCATTTATTCATTTGCAATTTGTATACGTACCTCTGACCAATTTGGTTAACCGCAGCAATGCGGAATTGGTAAGAATAAGCCGGTTGTAACTTGGGCACGGTGCATTGTTTATTTTTTCCTTTGTAAACTTCCACAAAATGACTACCCCCTTTGCCTTCATCATACTCCATTACGTAGTTGGTTACTTTGGAACCATTGTCATTGGCTGGTGGATTCCATTTAAACTGGAAGAATAAATTCATGTTTTGAATTCCTTAGCTCTATCAGTGAAACATTAGGGCTTAATAATTTAAAAAAAATAATCGGCCAGCATATAATACCTGAATACTAGATCTACTTCGGGAAACAGCTCGAGGGCTTGATGGAGGATCTGGCTCCGCTGGTAACGTGGAAAAGTTTGCTGGTGTTGAAGAGTTTCCTTTTACATCACCAATCATGGCGCAATAGCTAATTGCATATAGGGATCCCGGCTTTAAATCTTTGACTCTGAAAAATACACAGACAATAGCATAAGATTTAGCCCATAATTCTAATTTGAAAGTAAAGAAGATATAGCTGGTTTATTCATTACAAAAGAAACGAACCTGCAAGAAAGAGCTTGGCCAACGAAAATGGATTTGAACTTATTTTCACGACTTCGGTCACTGATGGAGACTTCAAATCTAATTTCATTATCAGAAACGTCACAATCAGGAAACTTGTTTTCCCCCGCTTCGTTAAATCTATCAGGGTGACTCCACTCAACAAAGGCACTACGAGAAGTCACATCAGAAACCTATCCAAGACAAAAATACAATTCGATAAATCAATATTATTATGATTTATGAAGTACTATTATTGATGATATTTTGTAATAGTTTCTACCTTAGGAGGGATAAGAGCAGATAACATGTCAGTCTGGGCTAGGACTCGAGTTTCTTCTTCCTCATCTTGAGTTCCGGTGGAAGTAACACTTCCAGTGCTTCCTATACTGCCATCTTCTTCGGATTTGGAGGTTCCATTCGGTACGGCTCTTCGAGCAGGGTTGGTGTTATTGTAGCTATTGTTCTCTTCTAAATTAATTACAAAATAAATGCATAATTATTAGTTACTACAAAACCAAGTTGCAAAATTAAGAAAGTTACGAGGAAATTATTGAGTACCTTTTTTAAGCGTTCCATTTTGATGATAGTGGGAATTACTGTATGAGCCAACATCCCTTTCTCTTTGTTGTTTCTGTTCGAATTTCCTTCGAAGCTTGACAAACTGTCGTGTAGCACGCTCGTCTTTTTGGACATGAGCTGGAATTGGTCCAACGTACGTTCCATGCCCGAGAATATTCGGTGCTGGTGGTGTGGCTGGACCTGTTGGAAGATATCATTCAAATTCCATACTGTTAGTAAAGATGTACCAGCTATTTAGGACTAATACCTGTAAAATGAATAAAGTTCCGTTTTTGGTGATTTTCATTGCCTTGATGGTGCCAAGAGTTACCTTGGGAAGGGACGCCACAGGGTACTCCTCCTGGTTGCATCGGTGAAAAATGAGCTCCCGGAAAACCAGGTCCAGGTGGATAAAATGGTTGCGATTGATTCCCTGGGGCCTGAAAATTAAAAAAACGCGTATATCAACTAATTGCTCATTTTTCTCATTTTCCTTGTCACTCATAAAATAAACCATTGCATTTTCCATTGCACAACAATAAAATATCTCATTTCACATTCATCAGTTCAAGGGCGCTTTATTACAAAAATTAACGGATAGCTGAAAATCTAGCCAGTGCAGTCAGCCAGCTATAGAATTGAATAGTTTTTTAGTCAGATCATAGAGACTGATTACAATTTACGAACCAATGTAAACAAGACTCGAGTGGAAAGATGTGGCGCCGTGGCAGAGCTCTCATCTGGAATTTCAGGTTTTTCATTTCTTTCCTGACCACTTGCTTCATGTTTTTCTTCACCTTCCATGTTTTTAAATCTCAGTCTATTTCACATACAAGTTAGTAGAAGATTCAATCACCACCATGCAGCAAGCAACCGAGAGGTAAACGAGCAGTATGGCACACCGCACACCGTTTCTTTTGCCAGAATCTTTCTGTTCTTTACCAGAGTCAAGAGTTCAGAACAGAGCTACTACGAATGTGAATCTTTCACATGCTAAGATTCAAAACACTTTTCCTATCCGCTTCTGAGATGACCAACAAATTATAACCTACGAAAATAATTTTCAACTAACAAAGATAAAATTCCTCAGAAACAATAAAACAGTACAAAGGCTTTGACAAAACACGTACTTAGTGTCAATCCAAATCTCGACAGTTTGAGATGAGAAAAGCTAAAAATTTCTATTTTCAATCCACGATTCGACGACTACGACCTAGGTACTCACGTTTTCCCCTCAGGGCTTCTCTCTCTCTCTAGTTTCCCTAATTCTCAATTAAATCTCAACAAAAAGCAATGGTCCAATTACTCCGAACTTTTCCATATGTCAACACGTTCGTGTTGATATTTGTATCTGTATCACAGTATATATTGCTAATTGGCCTTTAATTGGTAGCAATTTAATAAATCCGCTGAAAGTTATATTCATCAGTCACACTGCAACTCCTTGAAAATTGAGATAAGCGATAAGTTGCTTAGTCTTGCGGTTGACAGTTCGGTACATTACAGATAAATTCCTGTATGTAAGAGTTTTGTTGGCCTAAAGACATCCTACATACCTTAACACACACTTACCTACTATAATATGTTTTATATACAAAAAGACAGCTTTTGCTTGCAGTCCTTCGACTTTATAAGTTTATTAATTGCATTTTCCGCATTGTATGTAATGTAAATGTAACCACTAATGTTATACATCTATCTTTACCGATATACGTACGTGTGCAATTCTACAGAGCTAAAAACACAGGATAGTTTTGATAAGATTCCGATGTAAATGTACATGTATTTTATGTATGGGATGTTAAAGCTACATATTATAGAGAATCAAGTATACATACTGCACATTGCACAACGTGTATGTGTATGTAGTACAAAAAGATAATTAACTAACGATAAGTGGATAGCGAATACCCTGTGCTTCGTATACGCTAATTTTTTAGTTGAGCTATGTTATTGTACTGTCAGTGTATAGGTATGTTGTGTTCGCGTCACAATAACCAGCATCCACATCAGCAGATGTAACTTCCAACTCACTAGAAGAGAATCGTAGCCAGAAACGAGTACCTCATACTTCACTTTACTCGGTAAACCAAGTCTAGAGAGCTATGCTATACGGAACAAATCTCAGAAACTTAACTTCTTTTCACGACTATGAATTCAAGATATTTTTTTATAATATTTACATAATCTGACAAAGTGCATCAGTGCTATGCCAAACCAAATCAAAGCAGCCTATCACCATAACACGTCTGTCAGAGCTAAAGCTAATCTAAGCCAAGTCAAAAAATGCCAACTCGACTTATTTCTTGTTGTATGAAGGGAGGAATGAATAAAGGTATAAAAGGCAACTTTAGTTATTGCCACGTTTAACCAGCTACTACCTATAATATTTCATACAATAATTATGTACATAGCACAGAACATGGAATTTTCGCAACTACTGTGCAAAACAAATTCGACGTGAATAGCAGAATAGCTAGACAGAAAATAGCGATACAATTCCCATTTAGACAGAATAGATAGGAGGAATTTACGAACTGTATTCATATCAAATATTGATAAAGGTAGGTAGCAAGGAGCAAACAGTTTTTCTTCTCTCTCTCTCTCTCTCTCATTGTAGAAAACGATGAACACTTTTGGATAATTTAATGGCAAGCGCTGTCTCTATTGTTTCCTATATCTAATATTATATCTCTTGTCATCCTCATATCGTCATATCTCTATATATTAGTATAGGCTGGCATATGCCATAACCATATTATTTGTAGATGTACACAAAGTATACATACTTACTGTGTACAAACATAAGAAACTTGTGCATACACTTGTACTTAATATTTGATTACAGGTTACTTCTTAGGTTAGTAGTAGTACTAGTAGTAGTCATTGCTAAATAGTACCGACACCGACACAGGTACTTGTAAAAAGAGTGCCATTTCAATCCTTCTTTTCTTTCAATACAATTTACTATATCCTACTCAAACATAATTTTATAGAAAACTTTCTAAAAAACTACTTCTTTCTGCTACATAATAACATTACATACCTATATCCAATCATAACTTATGTAACAACACAAAACTTACAAGCTTACCCAATATTAAACTATACCTACAGCTACAAAATACACGAATTTTATGTTTGGCTTACAATTGCTAGTTTGACTGGCTTGTAGTAAGCAAAATCTACATCACTTACACTGACATCAAATGTAAGTGTAAGACGTAAATACTTACAGAATCGAGTTAAATCGATTTTCTTAGAATTTATACATATATCTACTATCTACAAATTGGAACTGCCTACTTGGCACTTACATACAACGATGCTTGTTTGTCAGAGTAAAGGACTACATGCTACACACTCAAACTCATACGTCACGAACGAACGCCTAATATAATTCCGAGAAATAGAAATGAGTTTCGAATGATTACTAATGCACTAATAGGAACAGGTGTTCCAAAATACAAGTCAAAGAATTCAATTGACATGAAAAGTAATAAATGTGAATATGACGCTGTCGCAATACCTATATTGATATTCTTAGTGTTAGTTGGTAAGTGTATTATAATTATATCTCTATAGATATTATTGCTCTTCTCACATACTTACTTACATACAACATTCACTTCGTCGCTACAATTTTGTATATCATAAAAATTGCCATTCTATACACATAAAACTTTATTACTGCACTTTGTATGATGCTCTGAGCTAATATGAAACATGTGAAAGGACATTATTATAAGTGTACGAAAATATTTAGGAATATCTTCTGACAATGAGCCAAGCAGAGAAACCAAATTAATTCAAAACTTTTTGCTGATGGATTTCTACAGATACTTTATGCATTTCCAACTTTCACACGAAGACCAATCTCTAAAGTACATAGATATGTACATAGTTTGTAATAATAATGTACCTATAAGATTACATTATTATTTCGTTTATAAGTTTATAACTCTCTGATAGAATTAGTAAATACATTTTCCCCAATTTTCCTCAATGCACATACAACTTGTAGCAATTTAGAATTTCTTACCTACCTAATTACAATGTCAGCTTTTAACTTCTAGGCAGATTCTTTTACAAAGGTACTACACAACTACGCATCAAGTATCAACGTATTACTTAGCTGCAAGTCGATCGTGTAATGTAGCATAAAAGTAGCTTGCAAATTGATCCACACAGCTCAGGCACATAACAGGAATTTTACATGCAGAATAATACTTGAAAGCTTTTCATGCTTCCTAAGTAGTTCGGAGGAATCACAGAAAATCTTTCGATTGCATTGGAAAAAAATGTATACACAGACATTACGAAGGCTGCCAATTAGCGTTGACAGCGATGTATCTAACTAATTTTAATTGCATTACGGAATAAATGATTTTCACTTTATTATGCACATAAATCCTTGGGATACAGCCCCATTCTGTGCATTATAAAAGGAATGAAATGAACTGGCTCAGTCAACTCAGCCTACATGCTATTGCTATGCTACTCATAATGAATCCATAAATCACAATGAAGTATTATTATGTGTCGCGTCTCATCCCTCATTTATATTTATAGCAGGAGAGCAGAATGATCCTACTCAAAAATCGATAGTAATAGTTGGATGTATATGTATAGGTGCAGCAAAAGAAAGTACATAGAAAAGTTGCAACAACTACAGAGCCTACACGTACACAAGCAGTGTGTGCATATACGTTGAAGCTGAATAAATTATGCTCCTGTAAATAAATCAAAATTCTGGTGCATATGCTAATGATAATATATTTCTAAGCTTGTTAATATGATGGGTTAGTGGTAAAAAATGGGAAAATGTAACACATTCATTCCCATCCGTCACAATAATAATAATAAAATAGCCTAGTGGCTAGTAGTGCTCGTATTTATTTTGTAGTTCATTTGTTTATTTACTACAATTCTTTGTTAATTCCTCGGAATGTTCGATTTTATTTGAATGGGAGGATTAATTAGAGCTCTCCTACTTTGCTATACAAAGCAACTTACAAAACTAGTTGCGAACTACACGCCCCTATACCCATACATTCTATATCAAAGTAGCAATATAAAATATAACACATATTTACGTATACTTCATTCTCAATTTATAAGCTGAACACAAGTATAAACCAGAGAGAAGAGAGTAATAAAACCATAAAGCTGAAACAGCATGAGAGTTGCCTGTCATGTCATGTCACTAGACCAGAACTAAGAAACACTATGTAATATTATTATATTAACAAGGAAATCGATCCCATCACCATACATCCTTTTTGTCAATTTCCTCTAGTGAAGGAAGCTTGAAGACAAGTCACTTAAGAATGAAGCTTACAAACGCCACTACGGCAAAGATAACATTCATTTCTACAGAAATTCTGCTGGCTGACTTCCGTAGAGAGAAATAAGTAAGTAGCTCTAGCGTATTAAGTCAATGTATAACAAGAAATCAACTACTACTATCTATATCCACAACTCAGAGAATTGCTACAGAACAGACAGACAAGAAGAGTCAAGTCAAACACAGTCATTTACTATAATAATAATAATAATAATAATAGTTAAGTGTAACATATTGAGCTTCACTCTCATTTCATTCAAGAAACTTCTCCAATATAAATAGATTGCATTGCACTCCTCTTTCACAATCAACTCTTCTCTAGCTCTACTGTGAATTGCACAATCTCCTCAGTTCAACAGCTAACTGTGTTATGTACTAATTATTTCAAAGGACAAAGAAGATAGCACAAAAACTTATACTTAATATCAGCCAGCAAGGATTCATCACTCAAAAAATACAAATGCAAACTACTAAACGCTGTCACACTAATAACAAAACCACTAGAGCTTTGTATTAAGGTTAAAATAATGCATTCCTTTACAGACTGCACAACAGACAGGTACCTGCAATAACTTTACAACATTCAGATCCAATCTTCCAAGGTAGACTGTCATTATTTTATTACAAACAAAAGCAAAAATAATATCCTTTTATAGCACAGGGAAACAATAAGGTACCTTCAACAACTACCTTTCTACTTTTCTAGACATTAGAATATTATACTAAGATAGGTGTTATGACTCTTCTAAGCATATAGTTCTCGTTAACTATTTTATTATATTTATTTATGATATTAAATATAAAGCATGAAACAATGCACACAGTTGCACACACGCTTTGTTCATTCATTATAATTTGTCTACTATTAGCTAAAGTAAAGGTAGTATAATTTTCTGAAAATAAGGAAAATTAATTTCAAACTGAGATAACAACATGTTTTCTGACTTCACAATAAGATAAGATTCCTAACTAAGGCACGTAGAAGATATCCTGTTTTGTTTATATAAAACATTCAGTTAGTCATACCAGACTTGACTAAACCGCAATCACTAATTCTCTGGGTAAATGTTATGAACAGTCATCTGTCTTTAATATGCACAGATTGTATTCTACATGCATGTATAAATCCTTTTAGTACACAGATAATAATGTCTAGCATCGTCATTAGTTCACATACTAATAGACTTAACAGACTTAACAATCTATATTGCATCAGTACTTCAGTACCTGTCGTCCTGATCTATTATGACCAGGAGATTATAATTGTTATGATGTACGTACTATTTTCAGTGCAACACTTGATTTATTATGCATTGAATAAAATAGAGAATCATCATGGTTAACTTTTGTTAAGATTGTGTTGTGTCCAATCCAATTCAGTCAGCCCTATGTACAAATGCGATTTATCGAGTGTAACCTTAGATTAAAAGGGAACTAATGTGTGCTCGTAATGGAAAAGAATACTAAATGCTTGTCTACTTTAGTAGAAGAACAACAGAAGTCAACTTGCGATGGCCTAGTAGTAGACTTCATCATATTCATCGTTAAATAGCAATCCACTTGTAGTAAATATTCAAATCAGCAAAGCTCGAGTTGATTTACTAGACTGCTCTACGTCAATCCATGCAGTCTCTCTGCAATGAGGGACTAGATTTTTACGCCCCTAAAAGAAAACAACAACTAACTATAAGGCTACAGATAACTTTATCTTAGCACATTCTATCAACTCATAATAATATTATTCTCTATAGCTCAAAGCTCAAATCTATATAAGTAGCTACTGCTAGTATACTAAAATGCATAGCTTCACGTATTATTATTTACAGAATGTTGAGTTAACTTTAATAGAAGACTAACGCTAACTATTGTATTTACGTAGGCATATTTAGAAATACACAACATTACTACTACACAAACAATAGCTACTTTATTTACTATCTGTAATCTTGTATGTACAGTATTATTAAAATGAACATAATTTGTGAGTTAGAAGAGTATTTAAGAGACTCTTCCAAATTGTAATTTTATGCAGGCTAGGACGAATCACTAATAGAAAAAAAGCTGTGCGAGGAAGACTAATTTAAGTATATGACGAGTAGAGAAAAGAACAAAAACAAAGTACATAATAATGTACATATAACTGCTAACTGGCAGGACTATGAATAGCAGAAAGATAAATTGCTGTGTGGTTTGGCCATTTGTGAAGTAAACAGTTAGACAAGCAAAGGTCAAGCCATAGCATTCCAATATAGTGAATCCATTTACTCATCTTTTTCAAGTTACTCATTATTATTTAGGTCAAACGAGTCCTTACAACAACGTAATCAAATGTAATCAACTTTTACTCATCACATGCTAAATCAGTTAAGTTCCCATCTCATTCAATATCAACAAGTTTTACGATTTATCTCGCTCATTTCACAGCAGCCATACAAATATCATACATCTATTCTCATCCTCCCAACAAATTCTCCAAAGAAATAAAGTCTCACTCAATGGTAAGTAAATTACACGCGCTGAAACCTTTCAAAGAAGGGCAATGAGCAAGTTCATTCATATACATACACATATGTATAGCTATATTATATGCAAAAATCTGGTCCATCCACTTAGATTCTAAATTTCAAATCGATTATTATTTTAACCCTGTCTGCCTGCATACACTATGCCTAAGTAAGACCCTTCATTAACATTTACATGTTTCGTTGACACTTCAAGTTGAATCTCAGCACTCAACTGACTCAACGGCTACTTCACTCTCTCACATTGCACAAACATAATAAAAGTCAAAAACAGGATTGTTGACGGCTATAAAAACCCTTTTGGAATGTCTTGATTGTCCGATGCCCAACTAGTACATATTATTATGATACATGATATTATATGGGCACATAGCTCTCTTGTAATCGTAATTTCTGCCATGCATTTGAATGCTGCTCTACACGCTATGCACTTTTACAATGCTAAAACTGACGCCATACTTATTTACTTATGACATAAATAAATACCAATAAAATTCATATTACTTTTTGATAGAATATTATTAATAGCATTGTAAACAAAGCTTTAAACTATAAACTTTTAACCTTTTGATCTGTCTGACTACATGTAGAAAAACATAAATTGAAAAAAAGGATAATTTTAATTGCATTTCTCAATTACTAATCAAAAATTAATTTCCATGCTAAATATTTTTCGCCTGCACTCTGTTTGTGCTATAATGCAAGTACCGTGATATTATTATCACGAATGTAGATGAATAAGTGTCGTGCTATGGCAGATTGCAAATCGTAATAATAATGTACAGTTGTAAAGCGTCGGCTATGTCAATAAAATCTCGAGTTTAAAAATAATTAAAATCATTAAGTATGTAATTTGCGTATTATTTGTTGGAAGCGTGACGTCTTTTGAGGTATAGATGTTTTCTTCTATATGAATCATGTAGGGATTGGTGCTATAATTGCAATTATCCGTGTGTTTATGATGATTTAATGTGAAAATTGGTGCTAAACACGTAGTCAGAATATTATTTATGCATATAGGGATGATAGTTATTTGGTGGTTGATACAGGGAAAAGGTATGTCATGTCAATGTACGTCTATGATCTTTTGTACTTCATTTACGGAAAAAGAAAAACAAGAGGACACTAGCCAAGTATTCTGCGTAGCAAAACCAGCAAAGTGTTGTTGTAGGTATTTAGTGGGTAGAATAGCCAAGTCTGCTCACTGCTCAGAGACTATGAATTCTGTTATTTAATACAGAAGGATCAAGGATGCCTGTAACTCTTATATGTATGCACATGTAATATGTGTGTAAGTACATTTATAATAATAATAGTACGTGAGTATTAAGAAGGAGGACTGGCTGGTAGGTAAAAACTACGTAAGTTTGTCATAATAAGTCGTAGAAGGTACACTATGATGTCCCTCTTAAAAGACTCTTATGTTGCATGTGTAAGTGATGGATAATTATTCAGGAGGAGGAACTATGCAATATCTGCACGTAGCTCTAGTGATAATACATAAAAGTACGTACAATACACACATCCCTACAATAGAAAATATACATGATGAGGGCAGTGCAACAAGACGAAAAGCAACAGAGTAAGTAGGATCTAATTCAAAGCCAACAGGTCAATACACCTGAGCACTGACTTGAGTTTACCTTGAAACTAAATACTTACCTACATATTTTATCTGGGCAGAAACCCACCGCCACCAGTTTAACCAACTTGCTATACAATAAGTACTTTGCTACATTATCCTGACTAGGAATTAGAAGAAAGAATTTAATAAATCATTCCTCTTTGTATTTCAACTTCATTGAATGCAGAATGAATCTCTTGCCTACTACTACAACCAAATCCAACATAGCTACCAACTAACCATAATATCATAACATTAAACTATGATACTGGCTAGTGCCTGTAGCTTTGGACGTATGTTACAATGCAGGTAGTGCGACATAGAATAATATAATGCAATGGGTTAACTAACTATGCGTGTGTGAGATAAGATAGTTAAGCTCCAAGTCTAAACTCCTAATAAGTGTAAGTAAGTATAAAATGAGAATGAGCGGTTTAAATCTCCTTATCTCTATCTATACGTAATGTGTACGTAAGATATAGTTAATGTTTGTTAATAATATAAAAAGTAATGCTACATGGAGTTCCAAGAAGAAACTGGTGCCACACCACACCTTAGTAGAGAAAAGAGGCTTCTCTAATTAATAAAACATGGGACTAACTGCACATATTACAATCTCACGTCGAATCTTGTCGTTTTCGTCTCGTAATCAGTACATTACATACTCTAGTAGCGATTGCTTGGCTTTTGACGCAAGCAACTTAAATTGTAGGTGAGCACAGATGCTTTGCAATGATTAAAAATTCAACTTACATATGCAGGAATGGGCATAATTGGTGGTTGGTGAGACACAATTACGTGTCGCAAGGTGCCATTCTCGTCAACAATTTGTTGGACAACGTGGCCAGGTGGAACTTGCATTGGCAATGGAATTGGCGGATTGGAATTGGTTGAGACCAACGGAACAGTCATTGGACCTGTTAAAACAATTCAAAATTAGAATCAGCATCAAAAAATATTAGCTTAAAGCTACATTAACTAAAATATTATTGGCACAGGTGAACGAACACAACATTTTATTGTAGTAGGTACACAGGTACAGTACAGTACCTACTATTATAACAACTAGAGATTTCATTACCAAATCCTTATTTATAATATTATATCATTTATTATTACTACATTGCCTTGTGGATGGCTCATTCTTCAGAGTTTTGGCACTGTTGGCAAAGAGTGACACGGCAATTATACGGTCATTAACAAAAACAGTATTAGAAATCCTCCACGTTTTACATAGAGCCCAATGAAAATGAATGAGGAAACATATGAAATTGTACATCTGGCAGGCACCTGTTTTAATGACTCTTCTAAGCCCCTATTTACAAGGAACAAAGAAGATTGACAAATTTTATTGTTCCTTTACTACATTATTACTGTACTTGTAGAGTAAGTGCGAGCATCGAGCAGCTCTTTATTTAGATATATGCGAGGAAATAAAGGCACAACATAGGATTACTATTATAACACGTCCAATAACCATCATAAGAAAAGACACACATTACACATATAATCCTTTTAACAATATCACTATATATTATCTGCTGGACCGAGAGAGTTAAGTGTGACTATGAGAGTATTAAGGGCGGCGAGAAGTGAGTATTGAGCACTGACAATAATCAGTCGAGTGAGTCAACGAACGAACCAATAACCCTCTTCTCTCTCTCTCTCTCATCATCCCATCTTCTTCATCCATACACTATCCTACACTAGTTAGTCCACATACAAATGCAACTATTATGTAAAATTCGTACAATGACACTAATAACAAGTTCAGTTCAGCTAGTCTGGCTTTTATGCAGATCAACGAAAAACTTAGTGCTTCGCTTCATACATATAGATACATACATTAGTTAAGTGCCTCCTTGTTGCACTTGGCCAATTGTTACCCTCATCGTCCTTATAATATGTCATTCTATCTATTCCTCTCCAAATTATTTAGTCAATAGTTAAGATTAACCAACCTGAGCCAAACTACAATCTAAAGACTAAACACACTCATTCTAAAACTTTCTGAGCTCATTTGCTAGGCTTCGCGCTGTCATTTCATACATTACACGAACGAATGAATTGAATTGAAATAACCATCGTAGGTTTACATACACCGGTCAATTCAATGCGGAAGGTGTTTTCATCACTATCAAATCAACACAAACAACTGTATCTACCTATCAAACTTACTATTCCTACATTTAAATATGAATATAATTATAAAAAAACTCACGTTATACATAAATTGCAATATATATCAGCATTTAACTCATTAATTTCGGTCAATGCAAATAAAATGGCAATAATAACATAGTAGCCTATATATTAGTATAAGTATAAATTGTACACCTATTTCAGATTCGAGACAATAATATAGACAGAGACTAGCCAAGAGGCATTCTAACATTTAATATCCTTATAATGAACTGGCATGGAGGAATGAAACACAATGGTCATATACTAGAGCTAAAGTGTGTAATGTATAAAACTTGTATAAGTATGTATGTAGTTAGGTATATGGAAGGAAGCTGTGCCATTATGAGTTGCCATTCCCTGCGATAGTTAGCACACCACTTGTTGAATGCCTCCATAAAATAAACCTTTCAGCAATGGAATTCCGACAGAGTGCTATAAATGGATTTCTTTTGGCTAAGCTCTCTCTCTATCACACAATAATCATCTTGACAGAAGTGCATAAAAATCTGTTTTATTGGTCCACAGATGGATAGTCAGTCGTCAGTCGTTTCTTATCTCTCTTCTGCCTATGTGCCTTGGTTATTTAATGTACATAACACTGTATCGAAACATTTCACAGTCTACACTGAACATAGCATGAGAGAAGATGCGGTCGTCTATATAATATGCATCCCAAATATTTCCTACGACCTACCACGCTACATAATATATCCACTGTAAAGAAAGTTTGAGCAGGAGGAGGGGACCATTAGGATTCTATTAGTTATTTCCTATATATACCTACAATATTAAGCCTAAAACATAGTATGCAAGCATAAAAGTCTACGACAACGCGCAACGGAATGTAAGGTAAAGTCAAGTAGACAGACATACTGACTGTTAGTAAATAACTCATGCATTTTAAGCTACCTACGCCAGAATGTTCAGAGTTGAGTACCTACCTATCAGATAGTATAACACAGTACACGTAGTCAACTATAAATGTGTGTCAACTCATCCAATTGAATGTCATCTACGACCTGTGTAGTACTCATGTTACAAACTCCATTTAGTTGAGTGAGCTATTTAAAACTGTAGTCTATCGGGATTGACGAAATAAATAAATCCGAACGTAAACTAAATCCCCTCACTCATCAAAAATGAAAATGACTAAACTGAGCTGATGTGTTATGTACACAAGTTAAATCTAAAGTACTAATGGAAATTACGAGTTGCTTTCCACTGCTTCAACAGCCTAAATCCTTTATTCACACTCAGTATATATACACAGTGCAATGAACCTAACACTAACACTACATCACATCACGACTCCAGTCGACATACATGTATTTGCACATACACACGGCATCTCTAAAAAACTCAACTAAACTATAATACAACTACTAGATTTACTTACTTACATCCAGCTAAATGTACATTACATTAGCGCACTTACATACAAATACAACCTTCTCCATTCTGAACATCCGTTTTCTACAAGTAGAAATCAATATCTCCTCGTAGACATTATTTTCGCAGAAAACACTAATTTATAATGTGACAATGTCGATTCTGGTTAATTAAGTCAATTGTGTCGTAGATAATAATTGTTCAAAATAGCAAGCATAAATAATTGTTTAATAATTATATTACGTCATCAGATTTACTAAAAAATCTACGCAGTGCTCAGTACTCAAATTAGCATATTTCACCTTTATTAGTTAAATGTGAGTATGTGCTAGGGACAAAGTATGTGGGATGTAACGTTAATGGATTTGGCTGGTTTGGCTTGACTTACATTTAACGTCAAGTCAACCGCAAGTTCCGCATACATGCATTCCGCCTTGCATAACTGTCAAAATCCATACAGCTGTTGACGGAACAACAAGACATTTCACATCTATTGCATTCCATTCCAACTTCAATTTCATCCCTACACATATCCGTATGTATTATGCGTACTACTTATTAGTTAGTCACACACAGTCACCGTCACCATCAGCACATGAATATGCAAGGACCATAATAAGTGAGCAGAATAGAATAAAAGCCATTATCATAACATATGAATATTAAAATATTAATATCTGTAGGTGCCTACACACATTAGTTATTATGACGTGGCATTGTTAAAAAAACAGCCTATAAACACACAATGGAATGGCAGAGAGAGAATAGAATGGAATGGCATCATTTCTCTCGAGCAGCAGCAGCAGCCCCTTTTTAAGGAAAGGTAAGACAGGCAGGCACTACATTAAATCCTAACTAACAAACTAACTAGCTAACAGTGTACTATTTACTACTATGGCATATGCAATGGACTACTTATAATAGTTTAAATGTATGAACCTTACCCGTTTAACATTATTAACGAGTTTTTCGTGGCCAATGCAACGCATAGGATGCCATTTCTTTCTATTGAATACAATGGCATTATATTTAGTAGAGCCTTTGCAAATATAACAATGATGAATGCATAGAGAAATATTAGACAAGCAAACAGAACTCTTTCCTAGAATTTTGAGGCGAACGTCATCACCGGCCTATTACCTACCATTACACTCTCCTCCTACTCCTACACTTAATTTATACGCCAACATGAATCCGTTTCAAATCAATACTCCAGTGACAGAGTTAGCTCAACTCAGCTCACTGCTCACACAGTTCAACTAACTTAGTCAGTGCACTGTGAGTAAAGAATCTGCTCCTCATAGCACAAAAGAAGACCCATAGACGATGTATCTATGTATTATAGCCATGCAGCCAGCAGCAGTTTGCTCTATATATACCTGCTACTATATTACAGCAGTCTGTCTGAGCTTTATGAAGTTTCTCTGACTGAATTGTACTCTAGATAGTACTATTCTCTTCTGTTATTCATGCTCCTGCGAGAAAATCCGCCAAAAGGACGGAAAAGTAATCTTCTCTCCCTTTCCACCCACACCATACTTATTTGTTACTTTACTTCCTCACTTTTTACTGCCTTTTTCATGTACAAGTCCATACGGAAACATTGCCTATAGTGCTAACTACCTCAAACGGCTTCCCAATGCAAAATCTGCCTTTCAAAAAATATCCAGGCGACCCAAGTCCATGCTTTCTCAAAATATGACGCTTTTCCATACATATTGTCTATAAATGTAGTTAACCTGGTCTTTTCATACTTTTCAATAGAGTCTACTCTATAGAATAGTAAGAATAGATTCCAAGAAGCTATATAACGACACCTACACCTACAATAAATATTTGTACGTGCTTACGTAGTTTTAGATATTTTATTCCAGCAGAGAAATTCAAGGTACCCTGCCCTGCACTCTCTTCATACTCATAAAATAGTATAACTTGGTCTTTTCATACTTTTCAATAGCGTCTACTCTATAGAATAGTAAGAATAGATTCCAAGAAGCTATATAACGACACCTACACCTACAATAAATATTTGTACGTGCTTACGTAGATATTTTATTCCAGCAGAGAAATTCAAGGTACCCTGCCCTGCACTCTCTTCATACTCATAAAATAGTAAATGTGACGCGAGCTATGTGTAGATGACTTTTGCAGAGAATATTATGAATATGAAGAGAGGCTAGAGAGAGAGCCGCTCCAATATGTCTAGCGCAACAGGGATCTAGCACCAAAGATAACATGTTGTTAAAAATAACTCATCCTACAAGTTTGGAGTGCCTGTTTCAGTTGATATTTTCACAAGAGTTCCATTATGGTATTAAGGATGCCTAGTAAAAATGTCTAAGGACTCCTCTTCAGAAACAAATCTTCAACATGTTCTTGTTCATACTAAAGTAAAAATATAAGATGAGAAAAGCGACAGTGCAATGTTTCTCATCTCTGTCATTTATTAAGTTCGTGTTTAATGCTATGCAATATGCGTGTCTATTACCTATGAGGGAAATATGGCCTTAAATAGAAGAGCCAACATATAATATTGCGTACACAGACATGAAATTAGAATCCATTTATGTATAGACGTTTTATAGATATCATTTTTTCTCTGGGAGAGCAGGCAGACTTGTCCACGTCTGGTTTGGCGTTCAGAGTTCAGTTTTTAGTAAGCCCCCGTACGATTAGACATTTGCCGTTTGTTTCAAGCCAAAAAGAGATGATACTCACAGAGTACGCAGTGTGTGCTTCATTTGCTAAGGATTTTTTAGGTGGAAAGCGTGAGGTTTTAGTTTTGTCTTCGCCTGTCGAAAGATGATCAATCTTAATCCGCTAAGGTTTTAAAAAGTTTCAAGAGAGAAATGTAGTAACTTACCATACTCGGTGTTGACGGCACACATTTGAGGGTGCGGGTAAGTCTCAGGACTACAGTACTGGTAAGACTCGGGTCCAGGACCGTAGTAAGCACAGTCCGGAGGAATATGCCCAAATGCCGGGTGAAATTCACAAGACATCAGGTTTGGCGGTGTAGATGCATTGCTATGTGGCACTGGGCTATAAATCACATCGTGATGAGCGGGGCTCATTTCCCCCGCAGAAGACACCATTGCGCTCAACATTAATCAATCAGTCTTGAATGTCTTTTTGAATGAAATCAAAGTAGAGAGGATATTTCCTTCCTCTTTTGACTTCGAGCTCAGTTGACTCGCCTCTCTAGCTTTTCACTTTCCTCTCTTTACTTCTTATCTGATTATTCCACAGCAGCATTACCTACATTTACTGCAAATAAATGCTGGCATGTAGGCTACGGGAATGGCTGGCAAGGAGTGAGTCGTCAGCCAACTCTACTCGTCCGTCCTCCAATCTTTAGCAACAGAAGTCCCAAGAAATGATAACAATGTTTTTCCAAGATATTTCACACAATATCACTGAAATAATTCCTGTGCTATCTAATGAAATAATAAAATGGTTTGATTGTTAGATTATACTCTCATCTGAATTAATTATGGGATGCTTATCATTCCAACCAGCAATGTCGAAGGATTTCAGTTTTCAGTCCCGAGTTGCTAACTTGTTGAAACCAGTAGCAAGTAATTTGCAGATAAAAATTAGCGCAAAAACGTGCTTTTTATTTCACACGTTTTTTCAACAAATGTCTCTACACTCTACACGTAAGTAAGTAGCTTCAATGTTGAGTGTGCTATGATAGAATACAGAAGTTTTAGGTAGGTAAGTAAGAGTACAGAAAGAGTATAGAAAAATTTATAACCACCACAAAATATAATTTTCAACAGGGTATGAAAAAAATGAAAAAAGCTTGGAGACAAATTAGAAGCGAAGCTTTATTTCCTCACTACTGCAGAATTTTATAATTTTCAAGCCTTTTATCTACGGAGCATTTCAATCGTACCATTATATTCGGACATTGTGACACCCTTCAAGAGCTTTGAACCCTAATTAATTCTAATTGCAATTGTAATTTAATTAAGAATTTTACTACCTATTCTCAATACTTATTTAATGGAAAAGTACCAGAGTAATGCTCTCACTTGAATGCGGAAAGAAAATTCATGCCCATTTCAAATCACAAAGAGAACTAAGTATAGGAATACATTTACAATACTAAAAATCATACAGATAACAATATTCTGTGTGTCTTAATAGTACAATTGGCATACTTCCGTGTCATATTTGAGCTGTTAATAATGTTCATGATTAGATGCAACTCAACGTACAACAATTGGTAACTTTTAAATCATCTAATGTTAAGACAAGAAGGATTGAGGTTTATTTCAATCCAAACAATGGGTTCATTGGTTTAATTTGCATATATCGATGGATATACCCTTCCTGTTGGCAAGTTAAAGCTACATGGGACATGGACTAAAATTAAGTAGCCCAATGACCAGCAGTGCCTTCAATGCACGTAGCCATCTTTTCGCTAAGTTCAAAATAGCCTAGAGTGGACATGAGTCCCTAATTGTCCATTTCATGTACCCATGCAATATGCAATGCAAAATTTCGTTTCATCTCGATGCACAATCTTATTTGCGAAGGTTAGGAATGCAACATACAAGAAATTGAAATATGATTTTAAATCTTGATGCAAATCCCAGCACTCAGACTCAGTATTTTTACAGACTCAATATAATATCTAATCAACCTTCTACAAATCTAAGTTATAACTTCGTGCCTCTCGATCACGTAACTATGATTTAATCATCTTTCACTCAAACATCTCTTATACTTGATATGATGACAGAAACATTTTATCTCATGTTCCAGTTTCTAAAGTGGATTCTAATACGTACTCTTTAAGATATTAGGATGTTGTATGAAAAATGATACGTATCATCACGAGTCAAGAAGAGTATGAGCAACCTACCAATATTTCACTTCTGTTTTATTGTGAAGTAATGTTAAACTTTGTTGGGGGAATTAATGAACTTAAAAAATTGACATGCAATAATAAAATTAACATACAAGATGAAAATGTGATGAAATTCAAAATGCATCCACAAAATTTCGCAATCAGTGAGAAATTACGAAACGGATAATAAATAATAAATGGGATTTAGTATTTGCAATGGAAAGTGCCATTTACATGCACAGCAGTAGCAATGACATTTAGTTAGCAACATGCAACGTGAAATAATCACATAGAATAAAATTACTCTTTATAGGAGCATTTGAATCTGATGCTGATCTGTATCCATCTACTTCTACTCCGCATTAAGTGACATAGGAGCCAGGAGCAGAGCTAATACGGCTGTTTATTAACAAGTTTTATAATGCAATATTTATTCTTTTGTATTTGGAACAAGTCAGCACAAATGAGACAGCAAAAATCACGCCTGAATATCCCCCTAGGTCACCTCCACACTTCATATTTAACTATTGCCAAATGTGAACAATGAGAGTCCTCTTTCAATCCCAAATAACCTATCTATAGATTAATAAAATGAAATCAGAGTGAGTAGTGGAATGTATATAAGGAGACAACAGGTATTTTGCATGCTAAATGCTAGTGCGTGTCAGCCAATCTAACTAAAAATGAGCTAAAATCGTGAATCACTAAATACTAAGCCACAGAAAACAGAGAATTGTAGGATTTTGATTTTGGGTTATGATAATGCAACGTCCTAGTATTTGTGTTTCGCCTTGTGTTAACTGCTACATTCTTTCCCACAATAACAAAACAGTTTAACGTCACATTACATTGCATTGCACTTACTTTACCTTGACGTAACAAAGTGCAAATCGGAAATGTGAAAGGTCATTGCAATAAAGGCTGCTAAATTTTCTATGTGCATGCATAATCATCTTTCTATTATCTTTTCCTACTAGATCATGTACAACTTTCAAATAATGCAGAGCTAGGTAGTCTATGCCCAAATGCAAGCACCACGTATATGGATTTGCATGTAGTAACATATGTTACTCTTCTGTATATTTACCCCACCTAAAAATATAATACAAACATTACATATGTATATCAGGCAATATCTCTGATGCTGTTCCCTGTTCCGCTTATATATCTCTAAAGTACAATAACATCAATTTAGATATATAGATAATGCCATAGATTGCATGTTCCTTTATACAGGCCATGAATTACCTTGTCATTGCAAATTTCTCTTCGAATAACAAATACATACACGGCAAAGTCAAAACGGTCGTTCATTTCCATCTCCGCTGATTATAACTCACACACAGAAAGAGAGAGAGGAAAATCATAGAGCTAGCTTAACTTTTGTAGGAATCCACGTTCCAGGACATTGCGTAAACATTTAAGAGCTTTGCTTACATGAAAAGCACAAATATCAGTTTCACATAGATAGAGAGAAGAAAAAGTGAGCCAATAACTAAAGTCGGCCCTATAGTCCTCCTGCTCCTGGTGACTGCTTATTGTAAAAGTGTATTATGTCAACGTATGCGTCATTTGTAACCACATAGGAATAGATGGACCTCATATTATTAGTTTACTTTACGCTCGTCTAACATCACGAAAAAACAGAAATGTGATGTGACTGACTGTTATTTTCTCTTATATTGACTCCAGTTTTGGATCGTCTATGCTCTCTAAGCCAAGGAAACTAAGTGAGGGAACAGATAGCACTAGAAAAGGCTTCGTAGACGACGAATATTATCACGTACCTGTTATTTAACTCTCAGAAAGTAATGTCTTTAAAGATGAAGTCTTTTCACAGACTTCTCTCATTGGCCCCAATGAAAAACAAAGATAAACAGTGAGATTTTCTTACAAGACAGATAGTGTCACTGTCACCATCATATCGCTATAAGAGCGTCAGTCAGTCAACGTCATACTACAGTTTTCTACATTATGATACCATACATCGTTCTGATGAGTTTCATATTATTAGTAGACCTTACTACGGTACATTATTATGTTCATGAATAACTTGGTCGTTTTATTATTCCACATATTTAGTTATGTTATATAGTGCCACTCCTATCTTTCTAATGCAGCTCATAAT
>JABASI010000272.1:0-45110 GCA_019776505.1 Tomocerus nigrus
CCCGACCCGATAGCAGCCCGACCCGACAACAGCCCGATACCAGCCCGTTTATCAGCTCTATACATCAGTCTCCTCATAAAAATGAGTATTAGTATGCAGTGGCACTAGGTTGTATGTATATGTATGTTGTATCCTTATGCATATTATTATGTTTGATGGTAGATGCTACGGATAATTCCAACGATTTTTACAGTAGCAGCGTTTAGAAAAATAGATGGAATAGAATAATGTGTGGATTGAAAAATGGAGGTTGTCTGGTGCTCTGTATTGTGATTTACACTAGAAAATAGAAATAGCTAAAGTATCATAAAAGCACATAGCTTACCTCTAATTACCCTAGCGGTAGATAACCAGTAACTATAATTCAACTACCTGTCTAGTACACTAGTACCTAGCAATGCTCTCAATTCTATCTTTAATCTAACTAGTAGTAGTAATGGAATTGTGGTAACAGGAAAATCATATAGATAGGCATTAGAGATGCATACATAATAAAGCTATATGTATATAATATGACTACCTATGTGTCTCTTGTCTGTAACTTTTGTAGAATGGATAATGCACATTAGTACATAAAGTGCAAGTAAAGTAGAAGCACATTGACGAAGAAAAAACAATAATAATTATATTCACTCTAATATAATAAAGGGATTGTGTATATAGGAACTATATGGGATAGGGCAAATAGATACACACATTTTATTATCATCACATCCATCCACGTCCACGTCCACCTTCCTACAAACTACAAGCAACAGGACAATCCTTTGAAGGTATATAATTTTATATTTGCAATTGTTATGTTGTTAGAAAATATTGTATAGCACAAGCAAGTACTCATACTCATGCATACGAATATAAGTGTAAAAGTGCGTTTTTTACAATGGCTTAGCTTGACTGCGCACTGTAGTTTCTGTTAAAGTGTTAACTGTGTACAATAAGGCTTTATATTGGCCACCATTATACTATTATGCTATTTGAATGTGTACAACCACAAAATAAGCAGTAGCTACTAATAGCCAGTCAAAAATAAACTTGAATGTAACTGCTATCTGTCTGTAGGAACATAGGATAGGAGAACATCTATTTTATTTACATACCTACTGCCTACTTATACATATAGAGTGAGCAGAACTAAAAGATAGAGAGAAGGTGCATAAAAGGTAGGTTAACTCTGGCAGATATAGATAGTTCGCTTGATCTAAAAGTGAAGAAATGCATGGCATTGCCTGCCTATCTCTATGCAATTCAATGCAATCAAGCAAAGTTTAATAGCAGAGAGAAGAGAGTGAGTGAGCCTACTATATGCATGCGTAGCTCTCGACAAGAAGACTATGAAATGGATCGGCTTCGTTTCGTTAATACACTTTTAGCCAAACAGTTAAAGAAGGATACTCCATTATTATGTATTAGATCAGTTGTGTTTAGCAGGAGGGCTAGGGCCTGCCCTGCCAGGTCTCCGTTCTTGTGTACTCTACTGAACTGAAGTGTACACTCCATCACACAGACGTCTCTTCTGCTCCCGACCGACCAAAAGCAATGTCAGTGTACAGCCTAAGTCTATGCACACATTTTTTAGTCCAACAACCAAGCAAACTGACTGACTTACTGACTAAATTAGTAAGTGTTGTGTTTTCTGCTGTATTGGCTAGAGGACTAAGTGAGGTGTTCATATTACGTATAAATGGCATGCATGGCATTGGCATATGCTCTTCATACATAGTTATGCCATCCACAAAACTATTCATCTTAAGCTTATACTACTATGTCGTTTATGTTACAAACAAGATTCTATAGCGCTCTGCTGCATCGTTGCCTCCTTCTCATGTGTCCGTGTGTAGACAACAAAGTAGCGTAGCACCAGCAGCGTGTGGATACGTCCCTCTTCCAATATGAATGAACTGCTTAACTGCTAGTATAATTGGTTAATACTCTTATAATAATGCTACACACACACACAAAATACAAACCAAGATGTACGCTTAAACGCTGCTATTTACGCTGCATACTTACCCATACTTTACACACGCCTTCATTTTTACGCTAGCTACCTATAGCATAGCACTAGCTTTAGCTAGCTGCCTTTAATAGCCTTATGTACTTTTCATTACATTACATGATTGCCGATTGTAAGCTTAAAATATTATTATTCCTCTCCTCTCTAATATAGCATATGCCATTTGCTTTCATCCGCGGATACACAGACCAATTTTATTAATAGTTTAGCTAAACACACATGTAAATGCAATTTATGCATCATGATTAAATTAGATGCATGTAGTTACTCCATTTATTAAGGCTAATCTTAATGTATAAGCATTTTCTCCATTACAAGCTTACACAGCTTGCCAAAATTTTGGAATATTCTTCATTCCCTGCATGTGCTATATTACAGAACATTTTCCTTGAAATAGGTGCTTATATGAACTAACCGTGATTAGCTAACTAATAGTAGCAATGGAGCATTATGCTATTGATAACTAAAATGCTTAATGAACAGTGCATAACAGAATGCATAACTCGCTACTACTGTGCATAGAGATAGCATGTAAGAATTATTGTTCACATTGAATTATGTGAATCCTTTTGTATACTTACAAGCTAAGTGTTAATTAATTATGCAGTTAGTAACGTATTTACTACAAATAAATATGTTTAATTAAGGATAAGAGCAAGTTGTATCTATATACCAGATTATGCTTGTAATGTAATGTGAACTTGTAACAATATATTATACGTCAAAAATAAACTGTAATTGGTAATATTGAGTAGAAACAGGTAATTTAGATTTGAAGGTACGTGGACAAGGGGCAGGGATTAAAATTGAATAATATAAATAATACAAGGAGATAATTGTACAAAGTTTACCTTTGCCACCATACTATATGCATGCTACCTTGTTTACATACAAATGAGGCAACAACTATTTGTACCATGAATGCATAGACTTGTTACATAGGTACAGGGATACAGCAGGTAGGTACTTGCATTACATAACACAATAGATACATAAGTAATAAGTACATAGCTCAGCGCGGACATTATTTAGTTTAGGAAAGGGTTGACCAAACCGAAGGAGTTTTTTTAGTTTTTAGCTGCGTAATTGAAATGAAATAATATTATTATTATGAATTGCAGGCTAGGTTGTCGAGAATGCAGAATAGAATGATGAAGGCAAGTTGAGGCAGACTGTGGTACACTTACAACTTACAAGTTACACTTACAGACGATCAGACTTCCATATTATTTTTTAGTGAGATAACATAAGAGAAGGAAAGAGATCGGAGCTACAGAGAAGTTTAGAGAAGGCGGAATGAGAGCGCATTGTGTTATTATTAAGAAGCATTGCATGTGTGAGTGAGCCAGTGCAGTGTAGCACTGATGATATTGCGATGATGATGAGATGAGCAGTAGTTTTCTACGATTTGTGTGTATAAATGTGTATTGTATGCCAAATGCCAGGCGATGGAAGCCAAGCCAGGCCAGGAGTGTCTGTACTGTACAAACCATAGACACATCTTCAGTTTAGAGTTTAGCTTAACTTCTACTTACATCTTAACAAATCTAGCCAAAACAGCAGAGAAGAAGGAATTTCTCGCTTCCATTCCATCCATATCCATCCATCCAAATTCATTTGACTAGTGAGAATCTACTGTACTCACTCCTGTAGTCGAACCAATCCAAGCCAACTCTAGTCGGCACGACAGTCGTCCACAAATCCACTCCTTTTTCATCACACAGTTCACTGACAATGACTTGGGTTCAGTTCTAATCTGATCCGATCCGACTTCACCATCATCACATTATTATTAGCAAATTAAATATTCAATAAAAACAATTAGTCTAGCTATTGCTTTTTTAGTGAAGACTTTACTTACCTGAATGATCACTGCAGCTGGTTCGCTTTCAGCTTTTCCCCTGCTGTGCACCTTACATCATATCAGGAGTCAAAGAACAACAAAACCGTCGGCTCTTGACAAAAACAAAAATATTAATTTCAAATGGGAACCATTGCTGGGTAATTTCAACGCTTACCTTAGTATGAGCCTTCAAACGAATTATATTCCTTTTATAGATGTATCAACTGTTTATAATGGTGTTAATCTAGTGGTTAAAGTTTAATAGTGTCATTGTTTCCGGATCTGATGTATTTTTTAGTTCCGGATTATCCGGCCCACGGAAATCAAATCTTCATCAATCAACTAACGTTATTTCGGATTTGTTACGAAGTTGCACTTTTTCAGTTACATTGTTTTTTAGTGCTTATTTACAGTTAAACTTTGTCGGTGTGATTATTGATTATCTCTCTCTCTATATACAAGTAAACTATGCATGATCCTAAGCTACAAGAAGCAATTAAATAAGTGATGTGTATTTTGTGTTTACGACATTGCTACCTCATCAACTTAATAAATACTGAATATTGGAATTTGGAGAGTCGCCACATTATTTTTCAATCTCTATAAAATTAAGTGACCAATTTTCATTTTAAAACTTTTTCTTGTATAAAAGTTGTTAGACGGACTTGACAAAAATGTGAAGATTCATTTGTGCGGATTTTGTTTACTATTTCAAACTTAGTGTTTATAAATTTACAAATCTCCTCTCTGATGGCGACTGGGCTATTATAAAAGTGTAGTTCAGCATCCAACATCTGACCGGTCAATTTTTTACCGTTACCATCCAATTTTCCTATTTTATGGGATCTTCAAAGTGCTTACTAGGTCAAAATCTTATAGAACGTCATCTGCAGTAGCTTGGTTACAACTGCGTTAAAATTTTAAGCGTGTACGCTGCGTTATTTTGTCCATTTCCTTATTTCTTAGTTGAAGTTTATTCATTTCATTGCTACTTTTGAATTTTTGCATATTTGCATTGTTGCAATTTGCGAATTCTTTGTTTCGTTACTCATAAAATTGATTTAATCTTTGTTTTATATTTTTTCTCCAGGCAGGTTGCAGAAACCAAGCGGTTCACATCAACGTTCAATCTTTTATCCTATAATAATAATAATACTATGGTCAACAATAAGAGAACAATAAGAGAATAAGAGAATAAGAGAACTTTGATCATTTGTCATTGATGTCTCCTTTACAAGAACATTTGTTTATCGTCTCGTCATTCGTAAAATCCAAGGTATTGGAACTAAAAATAATTTTGAAAACAATTCATACTATCTAAATGTTCTTGCCTAATCCTGTTTTTGCAATTTTATTTTAGCAAAATGTGGAACTTCAAAAGGATTTTGAACGACTAGACAATAGATTGAAGAAATCTTCGGAAGATATCATTGGATGTAGCTTATAATTGTAAGTAATGATTATAAGTTATAAGTTCAAACACAAAGAGAAATGAAATGAGGAATATTATGATGTGATTTCCTTAATAATCTATATATTTAATCTTCGATAATATTATTTTTATAGAATCATTTTTTAGTAGTAGGTATTGACTTTGTGAGTAGATAGTTAGGGGTAATAAATATTTAGGTATCTAAGTAATGTAATAATAAATTAATATAATATATACTTGAAATGTGACCTGAGATGTGGCCCTTAAGGGCCATTTTCCCCCTGTTCTTAAAATCCAATACCCCAACTAGCTGATGATAGTATAAAAGATAGTGGGTACATTTTTTAGAAAAATGTCATATAAGACGAAACATTCATATTCAATGAATCAGCAATTTGGGTTTAATATTTATAACCAATTTATTGGTTATAAAATAACATCTAACCGTTTATAAACGACTAGATTTTATTTTGGACAATTAGTGGTAGTGGTACTTAAATTATGCAATGAGAAGGTGGTACAAATTATTAGTTCAGAAAGAAATATTGAAATATCCATAATGAAAATGATGAGAAACGCTTCTATTGTTACTATTATTTATTCAATTGACCTTGACCAAATTACTGAAAATACTGAGAGGAGAGTAATAGTTAAGTATAAGCGAAAATACAGCCAGACAGACTCGCTACGGCAGCGAGGGTTAACTATTGTCAAAATCTATAATAAACTAATTGTACAATAAATAATAAAGGTGTGTAGTGTGTAGTAAGATATATTAGTAAGATATATTATAATAAAACAGTTAGTGAACAGTGAGATCATGTAAGGATTGGACATTATATAGGTTGTTAATGAATAGTGAGCAGTGAGGCACAAGTTCGCACAAGTGTGTAACAAGCTTATTGTTAACTTTTCCGACTCGGGCAACGGCAAAGATTCTCTAAAGTTGTGCTGTGCAGTGTGCAGAATCGTGGACCAAATTTTGATAACCTGTAGTGTAGACAGACAGGGGCCATTTTTCAGAACTTACTCTTACAGCACAGATTCTGCCTTTCTGAAAAATATCTAAGAAATAGTTTTTTGGTAATGGACCTTAAGGCCCTTGGTTGGGTTTCTGTTTTGGTGCCCTCATTTTAAACTACTTTAAAACGGACCGTGTCCATAATTAGAGGTCAGGAATAGCAAAAAGAAATATTTTCAACCCGAATTTTATTTTAAAGTGCAATTGCGCGATTTTTTTTTGACCGTTTCAATAAAGCTCAGAGCATCTCCACAATAAAGATACGCATATTTTGTGGAGCTTCTTCGCATTTGTAATATAAAAAGTGAAGTTTAATGGTTACCATTTCATTTCACATTTTACGCGTATTATTTAATAACTATTTAATAATAATAAATGATCAAATGAGTGAAATGGGTCCAGACTTTTCTGCACTGTGAGTGCATGAACAGAATGAACAGTAGTATACAATGCCCCCGTGTCTGTGTGGGCCCCTGTCTCTAGCCGGCTACTCCAGCTAGACACGGTTATAAGAGGTCTCGGGAGCAAATGCTGCTAGAAGCAATTAATGCGGGGAGCAATTACGTTATGAGCAATTAAGTGTGGGCCCCTGTTTCTAGCCGGCTACTCCAGCTAGACACGGTTATAAGAGGTCTCGGGAGCAAATGCTGCTAGAAGCAATTAATGCGGGGAGCAATTACGTTATGAGCAATTAACGTAGTACCTTTACATGTGAGATTTAATACTTTCTGTAATGTAAATGGACTTGTTTGTTGTGTATGTTAATAATTAATAATAATGATAGTATTCACTACTCATCATACCTCCATGCCATAATTTATGAGAACCAAAGTTCCCTTTGAAATACTTTTACATGTAATATTATTAGGTATTATTAATTACCAATTTGAATTATTGTATTAGAATACCTAACTTAAACATCTGTACATAGAGAATCGTTGTTTTTGTAGTTGCTGTACCTGATGGCGTACAAAAAAGGAAATCTTTCGTACTTACAATTTTTTACCGATGATAATGATTAATGATATTATGATCTTAATGTGTCTGTCAAACCAAAAGGATTGCATATACAGAACTAAAATTCAGAATTTCAGTTCTGGCTTGTAATGCGATTATTTTTACTCTGAACTGTGTTAATACGAGTATAAAGCAGTCTTAGTAGTATACCTACCTTGATTAATAATTGTAACGATACTGAGCATGATATGTAGTAATTGGGTACCAGTTTTGTTTATTGCATTATTTGTATTGTGTTGTATATCATCACAACAGAATCATCAATGAGTCCCAATTCAAATCTGTCCTGTGACGTAAACTATACAAATATGGAGTATTTTGTCGCTCTTCTAATTAACAATAAGTTAAGATACTCAGTGTAGTACGAAGTACGGAATAGTTTTCTATATGTATTCAGTTGATTTCTAGTGCAGTGTAGGGTTCAAAATTGAACATTAGTAGTTGGCTTTTTGCCGTTTTGTGTTTCATTCATCCACAACTTACTGATAATTCTGTAATGTAGAAGTCTGTTAGGTGACAAAAGTTCCAAATATCTAAAACGTCAACTTTCTAATAACGTAAATATACTTGGTATCAATCTGTACTGTACTTTGTACTGTATAGTCTATCTGTAAGTATTTACCAATGGATGCCTACGTAAGCTAAGCAGATGCAACTAAATAACTAAATATAGAATTAATGCGTCACACTCGTTTCCAGAATTTTTGTATAGTCATTGTTATGGTGCTTTTCTAAGTGTTTTTGGAAGCTGGAGCCGATAGTCGATATATATATGTATCTTACAAGCACGATTGAAAAGTGCTGTGATTTTGTCATGCAGTCTTTGAAAACCTCATGATTTTAGAAATATCCACAATTCATTTATCAATACTTGAGCTGTATGTTTTCGGAGTTGTCAGTTGTCACTGTGTCTGTGTCACTAGTTGTAAAATGCATGCTTAGAAGCAGGACTCCCCCAGTAGTCGTCTCCTTGTTCTGAATATTTTATTTAGCGGTAGGCTAGGCTGGTTTAAGTTGTGTACAGCCTTTATAGACATTACTTTTAAAGCAAGGATAAAAATTGCATAATATATAAAAGGCAAGAATGAATCTTTTTGCGATTTATTACGAAAAGCTGAAATTGGAAAGATTGGGTGGGGATTTAGAGCGACTCGATGTGTAATGTAAGTTTTTTTAATTATTGCAGGAGACAAAATCATCTACAATAGAGAAAGCAACGTGTTCCAGCACGATAAATACCGAAGTTACATACTGTTTTCCTACAATTTGTCCAATCGGCCATGATTTGTGGGAATGAATGATCTGCATTGGTCCTACGGAGAGGGTGAGTGTGTGATGATGTTAAGCAAGTAGATTAGTAGACTCTTACTGCTCGTTTCGGGATATTATTTTGCGTTGTATGTTGTATGATATCATTAGCCCAGTAATTTTTTCATATTGATTTCAATTGTTGGAAAATTCTTACCTGATTGCCCATTATATATTAGTTCAAATTGTGAATGGGAAATTTTTCGCATTAAGTTAATTCAATCGTATAATGATAGGGATAATTATTATTGTCCTAAAGAAAGACTGCTACTCTCTCAACCGTATCCTATACTTGCCACTTTGTCACCAATGAACGAAAATCTAGTATTATTAGTTGATTAAGTACTCTCTAATTTCACGCGATTGCAATTGCAATATTTTTTCTATGATTATGTTTAAAGCGGCTTGGTATTGGCTTTTATAAAGTTTTATACTTCGTATGCCACTGTAACTTGAAATTGAGAATTGAGCATTATTAATACAAAATACGATTTGAAGCATGATAGAAATTTTAAAAAAAATGTTTTGGTTTTCTAGGCGCGGTCGCGCATCTTCATTTTGGGTCAAGGATGGAAAATTTTAGCGCGCTGGATCCGCGCAAACAAGAGCTTTTAGAGGCACGCTTGCTGGGAAGTAGGGTACGTATCCAATATCCAATCTAATATATATTAACATAATTAATGTCAACAGACGATAGTGCAATTTAAAATTGGCATCTATGATCATAGTCGTTCGTATGTTGTCAATGTCAGTTATAATAATATTATGTCTGAATAGGTCCACGTCATCATATGCCTAATCGTAAATCGTACTTGATGCTTGTGGCTAATTATATAACAGTTAGTGGTACTAGTATGTATACTTTAACTTTAAGGCTAAGGTATATGCAGTTAAAGACATTTAGTCACGTTTGCCACAGATGACATGATCGCCGGCGTATAAGATATCCACCTATAGATACCGTAGGTCGTTTACAAGTCAATTGAACATTGAACAGTTAGTTACTTAGTTATTAGTCGTATTAGTTAGTTATTGAGGGAATAGAAATGAAAACTGTTCAACTTTTCAATAGTTGCAAAGGAGGAATTGAGGAATCCAGCTTTCCAGCAATACTACTAATCTTGTGGGTCCAGTGATTTTGGAGCCTATGATGCTTAATACCTTAATATTGATACATATTGCTAAAAAATATGACTAGGTATTGTAGCAAAGGATAAGATGGTATTATTCTCAGAGTTTATGATTGTCGTTACACTGCACTGCACTGGCTTCGGAAAAAATTATGCTTCTGTAATTTCTTAAAACTTGCAGTGTAGTGTTACAGTTTGTACTAATTATTTTTCGATGGTTTTGGCATTTGGCTACCTAATTTTTAGGGAGCCCTAGGGACAGAATTAAAATCATTGTGGTTTGTTCCTGTTAGCATGAAATGATGATGAAACCAAAACCACCTGTCATAAAGGTCATAACGCCTACACAGAAATCGAGTAATTAAAATTCAGATAATTGGGAGCATTGCCCAGAAAGACCCAACAACTAGGGATTAGAGAATAAAATGGATTGTGTTTGTATTACCCTAAAATGTTCTTTAATGTACTACTGTACCTATATAGTGTATACAATATTATGTATACAACATAACATAATCTTGTAAAGAAGGCCTACAGAGCCACTTATTTGTCATGCTTAAAAGTACTGATGAATCTGTGTTAAGTAGTCAAGTGCATAGTGCACTAAAGACAACACGTTCTGGCCGAGGGTACCCTAGGTATAGTTAAAAAGAAATTTCACAGGAAGGAAAATGGAAAATAATGCTCGTGAGGATGAATGTGTTCTAACAAGCATATTATATAATATTTATATATGCCAGGAATCAGGATATTATTGTTATTCTGGAAATTTCGTTGTGTGATTGTGTGTGCCGGCTAATCATAATCATAATGTGCTGTTTTGTATAGAATTCTAAGTATTTGCAGTAAATACGAATGGCAATTTTAAATAAATAGATGAAAGGAATAAAAGAGGCATTTAGGTAATTTCGTAGTATGGACGGTATGAACATGTAGTGGAAAGTGGTAGGGAAGTAAAAGATGAAAGGTAAATGTGCAAAAGGAAAGGTACTAGTTATACAACACAATTGCATGATCGAACACTAGCTGGCGACCCAAGGAAGGTATTCATCGACCCAAGGAAGGTATTCATCGACCCATCAAAGTGATCTTCTATTTATTCTGCGTTACATTCTACATTATTATATTATTAAGCTTTATTACATACAATACATGAATAGAATCAAATCTAATGTTCAACAGAAGTAGGATCGTTATGAAGTAGAGTAAATTGAGCTAATGAGCCTTAAACGTCGCATACTAGAGTGGAACTAGTTACACCTTTCGACTATCGGCAATTCAAAGAGTTTATAATTTTGAAGTATTGTGCTGTTGAAATTTTGGCTAATATTTGCATTTATTATGAATTACAAAGAATAATAGTTTTATCCTAGAGAGGTTATATAAAATACTGTAAACTAATCATTTAAATGAAAGTAGCAACTATATGGATGCATTTTTTCATTTTTGTGTTTTATGACGTTTAGTATCATCTCTTTCTAGTTACTGACTCCAATCTTGTCAGACATCATGACAAAGCCATAATAAACATAGTGTAGCTGCAGCAGACCGATATTCAGACGCCCCCGTTAGCTCCGTCTCCGTCAAATACGTAAAAATGTATTTTTAGTTTTAGACAGTTTTCGTTGGTTTCTGTACATATCTTTTTAGCTTGGTTTTGTCTTATCTGCTCAGTTACAGATTCAGAGAAACACACACAGGTATAGCTTGACGTAAAATGTGTAATCTAAATTCTGTATAAATGGAGGTGGGCTAGTCTAGTCTAGCTGGGCACATTAATGGACAATAGGCGTATGTAGTCAGTTTTGGTTTTACTCTTTTACTGTAGAGCAGGATGATTTGGATTCGGTTGATGGGTAGTAGTACTGAAATTCGAAGTTAGTTGTCTGATCATAGCTTAGAGTTGAGATTAGGCTAGTTTGTGTTCTGTGTTATGCAGTATGTATGTGTACGTATTTTATTTATAAGCTTATCAGCTAAATAAAGTGAATTGCTGCTGTTTGAAGTAGGACTCAAGTATCAAGTAATAGGTGTCTCTAATAATATTATTTCCTCCATCTCTGTCTACCTACTTACCTAACCAGTAACCCTATTATGCCTTGATACTCCTTAGTCGTAGTACTTCGTTCGTACTACTCCACACGGTCTGCCTGCACGCTATAGCCATATACTGGGATCTTGTTTTAAAGATGTTGCCAGACAGAGACAGAACTCAGCTAGAGATGTAGAAGTAAAAGTTTTTCTCCTGCCAACAAAGTAGATAGTACCCTGAAATGAAAGACCAAAAGAACTCACAATCAGCCAAGGAAGTGTGTGGACCTAAACAATCTGGCTGGACTGCAAATAGCAGTCTTCTTAGTCTTCTATGTCTACATCCTTTCATATATTTAGGTAGACCCTATACATATACATACATTTCTTTCTTCAATATATCTTATAGTTACACTTGAACAGAAAATCCTTAAGGAACTGGGGATTTTCTATCGAACGAAGCGACGGTCCATGTACGATTGTATATTTTAGTTAAGCGTAGGTACTTATATACATACTTATTATTATACAATTTATGTAAGTACCAAAAACGATTCAAACTGTGTTAAGGACTGTTTCTAGTACCATACAGGTACTCATTACATTATTGCTGCACAAAGCACAATGCAATCGGTCTCGGTCTCGGTACTGGTACTGAACTGATGCTAGGTATATAAACCTACTGTTCTTCCCTAAGACTGACTGGTAGATTGAATATTTAGTAGGGGTAGTAGGGGTACTGTATTATTAGCTCTGACTAATATTAAAATCCGGATCTTATGTGTTGCACTATAATGATTACATTACACACGTATTTACTTGCATCCACTATGCCACTATCTATGCATATACATAGAATGATTACCTATATAAAGCTTTATTTTAATTTAAGACAATAATTATATCTAGAATACTTTATGGCAAAATATAAGTTGTCAATTAAAAACCCGAAAAGGTAGATACAATAAAAACTGCAATGGTAGTCTTTGAATGTTTTAATGTACAGCGATATATCTTTGCTTTTGTTAGTTGTGATGTGAGCCCATTTGAATGTTTCTAGGATCCACGATATACTCATCGACTGCATTTTGAGAATTTACAATGATTCAAATAAAAGGACTAATTAAATGCTATAAAAATTTCGTTGTATATGACATAGGTAGGTAGGTATTCATTATGTTATGTACTATGTCATAGCATTCCACTAATAGAGAATTTCCTTCACTGCCGAGTTCATAATAATATAATTTCGAGTCATGTCTTATTTAACTTGTCAATTTCGGGTTTCATTGTCGATATTTTTATCTTTATTTATTTTGGAATTGGAAATATTGCGGAGAAAGGAAAAAGAGAAAGCTCTGTGGCCGCCCCTGTGTTATTATCCAATCCACTTTCCCCCGTGACCTTAATTAAATTTAAATATTTTTCGTGTGTATATCCATGGATCAGAAATGCACACAAAATAGTTTCACAGTGAATTCAAAAGTCTATGTTTCGTCGGATTAATTTTAACCTAACATCATGTATGTTACCAGTTACCTAATTAATTATAGATACAAGCTTGAGACACATTGACACATACAGATAGAAATTGCAGACGTAGACTCTCGTAAGTTGAAGCTGCCGATGGATGGAAATAGCTCCATCCTCTTTAAAAACATAAGTAGTCTAGTAAGTCTAGATAAAATGTTTTTTGCGTTGTGTATATAATAAAAATGATAATAATGTCTAATTTTGGATAGATGCTTGTTGAATGCTGCTGACTATTATATACTCTGTAATTGTAACTGATTGGGCATAGTTGGTAAACAGTACTGTATTATTTACATTAGATGGAAAACAAGCTAAGTTGTTGTGCATGTACATTGACATTAGGTACGCCTTTGAAATATCTTTCATTGGATTTAGTTGTACAAATGCTATGAATGAAAGAACGTATGCAGGCAGGCGAAGTACTGAATAGGATTTCTAGCCAAGTGAAGTAGAAGCTAAGGAGATGGCGTACGTCAGTTTGTTTTTGTAAGGAAACCAGCTCGTGTTTGGTGTGCTGGGGCTTGTTTGTGACTGGGATGATACAACGAACGGTGGTGGTAGAATGGTAGAACAGTGGATTGGAAAGGAAGTGGAAGAAGGAAAGTGTAAAACAAAGTGCCAGTTCACTCACTCACTAGTTCCATTCCATGGGTGAAACAATGAGCAGTCAGCATTCAGCATCAGGCAGCATGATAGAACGAACGATAGAAGTTCAGAAGAGGTAATCTAATATCTAAATATCAATACGTGAGTAGGTACTCCATTACTCTACGGTTCTCGGTATTAAAAAGTAGGCTATCAAGCAAGGTTCCTTCCTTGGTACTTGTTACTATGTGAAGTGGGAAGGGTATTAGCGACATTTTACTTAAGACGTCTCTGTAACTTCATTGTACATATTTTACTATGCATTTTGAGAATTCTTTAAGCCTCTGGCCCTGGCCTGTGTTTAACTTAAAGTTGATTTTAAAGGACCCCTATTAGAGTTCAAATGGGCATTTAAGTATGTTAAGTATATTACGTGTATTTTTATACGCGTCCATATTTCTGCTTTCTCTTTTTCTTGAAAAAATAGATACTGTGTTTAACTTAAATTTGATTTTAAAGGACCCCTATTAGAGTTCAAATGGGCATTTAAGTATGTTAAGTATATTACGTGTATTTTTATACGCGTCCATATTTCTGCTTTCTCTTTTTCTTGAAAAAATAGATGGAGATGGAATGGATGGAGAAAGCACGAGCTTATGCTTACCATTAGTATACGTCGCATTTCGTTTTACATTTTACTACATCATTGACAGATTTTATGACAATATTTCATATCTTGTAGAAATCATATTATTATCATCTACTACAAGCAATGGCAACCTACATGTATGGTGCATAATATGAGTGCACTGTTGCAAAATGACGCACAAACTTAAGGTGAACTCTGTAGTTTAGGCATTAGAGGCAGTCCTTGTCAAAATCGTAAATGTTAAATATCTAAAGAGGATATTTGTGTTCATTGTTCATCGTTGAATGTATTGTGTCGTCGTGAACTGTGGTGTCTGCTCAGCTACTGTATGTACATGTAATGTAATCTAGACTAGAACTACTTAACTAAGGAAGGAGTAGTGTAAGGAGTATCTAGAAGCGTCTATTTATTTACAATTGGTATGTATAAAGTATTTTAGAAGGAGTGTAGCTGCATGAGCTCTTCTCACTCTTCGGAACTACATTGAAATGTAAAACGACAGGATATAGAGACGGTGCAAAGATACACGGCCACGGACGTCGGTGCAGTTTAGTTGAGTTGGTAAAAGGTATTCCGTGGATAGTGGTATTAGTGTACCCTCTAGGATTTCCACTTCATCCAAAAGATGTTTGTGTGTGTAACCTTGTAGTCTACAGTGCAACCTAGGTGGGTATTACCAGTCTTTGGAGTTTAAATGGGCATATGTAACAGCAGAAGGGAATAGGGAAAAGACTATATCTCTCTGTGTGATTCCTCTACAGACTATTCCTATGTCGTTTGCTTTGTCACAACTATAGGCATTTAACTAACATTTGCTTTCGTTCAGTTATTTTTATTTGGTTTTTAACTTCTTGTTTCAGTTAATGGCACAATAAGTTCATATATTTTGCTTTGATATCGTCAATTGTAGCAGAAACGACAACGACTTTATTTTGTACATGGAGTTAGAAATTAGAAGGATTTTTCATTTTTTGTGTTGTAATTCTTTCTTGCAGCTTTTCTGATAATTATCTAAAATCTAAACTATATATTAATCAAGACTTATCTTCTGTCAGTTCTGTCTGTGACATATAGACAAGGCTGACATAAGATAAAATTTATTTGTTGTGGTTGAATAGTTTTGAGAAATACTAAGGTCCAATTAGAAGGAATATTAAATGAAAATATTTAGTTAGTCTTCCGCTGTACAACAGATTATTGCAGTGTAGCGTGTAGCATATTATTATTTTCGTTTTCCGTTTTGGCACATCATGCATTTCCCCGTTTCCCAGCCGTATTTCAAACTTGGCATGGTTTATATACGGTTTGGTTTGTTCGAAATGCAAATGCACTCAGACACAGACTAATTGGAGAATCCGATCATATTACAAGACGGAAAAGGAGTGAAGGAAGCCAATTATTGGTGCAAAATTTTAATTAAGTGTGTTAGTGTTTGTTAAGTGCTGTATTAGTTTGGTTTGAAGGGTTTATGTATGTATTTATTCTGGGTCAGGGTCTTGGATTCTATTCTGCGATGGAATTGTTTTAGTCTCTGAGTGTGAGTTTACCCAGTTTTGTTATTTTTTTCCATGAAACTTAACCTTGGAAAAGAGTGAGCCACATAAATGTAATAATTGTTATATTGCACTATTGTCGACATTGGATTTAATTGATAAAAATAAATGTGTACATAATATGGAAGAGAGAGAGAGAGAGAGAGCATAGGATACAGTAGATCTTTACATTACATCTACATGGATGCCGGAGTTATCTTATCATCGATGGTATAGTTATTATTTTTATTTATAGATGATTTAGAGAAGAGTTTAGTGTGATGAACAAATCAATTTTATACTATAGGTAGGTCAATCTCAATCGGTAGATTCACATTGGCATTGAAAATAGAAATGAATTGAATGAGGCAGGTATATGAGGTAAATGTTGGGAAATTAGTAGAGTTGTTATCGTTATGTTAGTTGATTGAAATTGTAATGGTCTGGGGGATGTTTAAGTGTGTAAGTAATAGTTAGTGCTATTATGCAGTGTTAAGTAACATGGCGAAGGTTCGGAAGGTAAGACATAGGCCAGGTGCTTTGGTTTGGTGCTTAATGGCCTAGCCGATGAAGATCACTTTCCATGTATTAGCTGGAATAGGTAAAAAATGGAGGTGATATGCATTTGGAAATGGGATATGTTTGGGAATGAAGGAACAAAGATGAGGAAGAGAATATAATGGAGGAAAGGAGAGTAGAGAGAGAGACTCTCATCTTTTTCTTCTCCTCTTTCTTACTCTTAGCTGAAGTGTCTAATTCAACTGAGCTCTGGTCTTTGGTCGTTGGATCGTGGTCTGCTCAACTTAAAGTTGAGAAATTGTACTTATGTAGTTTGGTTGTGTGAAGAAGTTAGGTTGCGTTGGGAGTAGAGACGAAGATTGAGAAGAGTTGAGTTGAGAGAGAAGAGCGAGTGAGTAGAGTTTGGTCGGCGACTCGGTCGCTTCCTTTTCCTTCCTATTTCTCTTTCTTAAGTTTTGGGTGTAGTAGTGATGTGATGTCAGATGGTGGATGACTATGGGCTGTCGACTCCTATAACTTGTAATATTATGTTGAGGAGTTCTTGCCTTATTTTCATCGTCTTTTGCCTTGTATCTACTGAGCATGGCATTGCTTGGTTGCTTTCTTGGTGCCCTTGCCAATGCGAGCTGCTTTGGTTTCCTTTTGGTGCATTTTGCATTGCATTGATAGAATGGCACTAGGGAGATAGGTACACTTCTCTCTCACACAGTTCTCTCTCTCTCTCTCTCTCTCTCTCTCTCTCACTAGCTGCCTCCTTATTCTCCTCTCTCCTTATCAACTAGCTATATCAGTAGATATATCTTTTTCCTGGCCTAGCTAACATAACATCGAACACCACACACCATTCACTCCGTATTACTACTATTCCCTTTTCTACATACATACATATTTCTCTCTCTCTATGCTCGATGCTCCTACTATTCATACTACTACTCAGTTACTATTAGTTTAGTTTACTACTATTACTTGTAGTAGTAGTAGTTCTTTCTGTATAATATTATAATGCTTGCAATGTTTTTAAGTATATGAATGGATGGAGAATGAAGTTGGGACTGGTTATGCGAGTTGTATGTATTATTATGTATTATATCCGTATCCGTCTTCGTCGTATGCATACCTACTACTTACTCTCTCGATCCGCTCGCTCTCGTCTACTTCAGATGCTAAAACATAGAATAATGCTGAATCTATTTGATATAATGCAGTTAGTTAGTATGTAGGTAGGTTAAAGCTGGGTTCAGTCAGCAGTTCACTCAGTCTCTCTCTCTCTCTCGCTCACTCGCTCACTCGCTGCTGATATCATATAAATGTTTGTTATATTATATAAAGTGGTGGGCAGAATATTATAATAGCTGTAAGTTTTGACGCTGCTCTGCTGCTCCTTCATGCTGTGTGTGTATGTGTGTGTGCCTTGTCTTCCCTGCCCTACGCTTTGCTTTTATACATTCCTGATAGTTTTGGATGGTGCTATGCAAGCTGAAGCTTTAAGGACATGGACAGCTTATTGTTAGCAGAAGACCGAAACTACCGAGTTGGGGTTTGGATTGTGTAGCTAACATGAGAGTGCAGTGCACAAGTACAGCATGACTCGCTCTCTTCTAGCTCTAGCTACCTACCTCTCTCTCGCTCTATCTATCTCCTGTACTTTTATATAACTATAACATTATTATACTTTTACGTATATATTGATAATAATACCTAGAGATAGTGCATATATAAATATATATATGGGTATATATATGTACACACTGTTCTTGTAGTTGGTATTGCTACTACTCTAGGCCTAGTCTGAGTCTCTTCTCTCTGGGTGAAGTTAAAGAGACTTGCTTGACTGGCCTAGGAAGGAACGAAGGCTGGAACGTAAAGACTTTTACACTTACATTCTGCATGTTCAAAGAAAAGTAAGAAAGGATGCATTTGATGTGATGTGTACGTGTGTATGCTATGGCCCATCTCTTCTTCTCTCTTCTCTCTTTTCTGGTCTCTCTCTCTCTCTCTCTCTCTCTCTCTCTCTCTCTCCTCTCTGTCTGTGTGTATTAGAGTTAGATATTGTAGTTTGTAAGAGTCTCCGTAACGCGATGGAGGTTCCAGTTAGCTTCGTCGAGAGTTAGAGGCTGTGTGTACTGACTGTCGTAGTATTTGTTGACTATGACTCTCCTCGGATAGATCTCATTCTCGAGCAAAACAGTCTCTTTCACTTCTCTCTTTCTGTCTGTCTGTCTGTCTGTGTGTATGTGTTGTGTGTGTCCTGTTGTAGCAGAGTCTCTCTCTCTCACTCTTTAACGCCAGCTCCTAGGTCCTGCGAGCTACATTAACAAAAATCATTCTTTGATACTTGATTTCTGTGAACTGCTTTTCATACTTACGATTAGTTAGCTAACAAGCATGCCACAGAGCGGCAGCATAGCAGAATTCCTGCTCACTTACTATTACAACAACTTTAGTTCTCTTTGTATATATACATGGAGGAGTTGAGTGGTTAGTTACTTACTTACTTAGAGAGATATAGGTCTCCAACATATTATTAACATATTCTATACGCATTTATAATAATACAGAGAAGATAAAAAGGATTGATATAGTTAAAGGATGGGACTAAACAACTGAAACTGAACTCTGTGTGAGTGAATGTAATATTTAGTTGTTACAATGTTCATAACATCAGACAGAACAACATGGTTAGTTATATCCTCGCCTCTCGATCGTCTCTCAGTATTTCTCTACTCTTCTCTCTGTGTCTGTGATAGTGAGTGTATAGTATCTTGTTGACTTGAGTGAGTGGACTGTCTTCAATCCTTATATATTTATCTCTCGTCTCACTCACACATACTACATAGAAAGAGCCATGAAAATAAACTCTCCCAACTAATGTTGTTCATAATCAGTTGAGTTGGGTGCTGCTGCTTCCTTTTTGTTCTGTCGGAGTCGTGTTGCCGTATCCAGCTCTAAACGAAAAGTCTAAAAGGCTGTCTGTAGGTTACCTGTAGTAGTTCAATAATAGAATACATACATAATAACGTACAAATAATATCTATATAAAAGGTATTATGTGATATAATATATACATAAAATATGGATATTGAAAAGTTGAGCTACACAGAGTTTACGTCAACATAGAATAGTTGTGCAGTGCAGTGTTGTGAATGGTTGGTGAAGTGAAGTATCTATGTGTTCCGTTGTTGTGTATGTGTGTATATAGTGCATGGAGAATGAGAAACAGTTGACTTGGACTTATTACTCTCTCTCTCTCACACACACACACACTCTGTTATAATGCCTCATATTATTACTTGATTCAAGAACACTAAATATACAGTCGTCATCATCCACAACACACTAAAACACTCTCTGTGGTTTATGTATGGTGGTATGACGTTCGAGAGTCAAAGTCAAGTATATACATAGAGTGAGTGCATAATGGTAGCAGGCCTGACAACTAAAGACGTGCTAACTACCAATATAATGGAATATGTAATATAACAACAAGGGATTAATAAGTGTGTTCGTGGAAGAAGAATAAAGTTTAAATAGTGATTGCTCATTACGTTGGCGTCTTCCTAGTCTTCCACACACGTTGTAAATTGGAAGGTGTTCTATGTCTCTATATTATGAGTGAGTGAGGCTGGAGAAGTGTCAGTGAGTGAGAAATATTATATATATAGGCGAGCTCTCTGGTGATTGTGAATAATAATTCGGAGAAAAGAGTTTGTTTGAAAAAGAGTTGGATTTGTAGGTGTACTAGTGGTGGAGACGAAACGAAAGTGTTAGGTTTTTGTATGTGTGAATAAGGATCTATATATTATTATATCTCTCTCTCTCTCTCTGGCTGGAGTACTAAGTAGAGGAGTAGAGCGAGCGGCATAAGCGATGGAGCCATAGCTGAAGTCGACCAAGCCCTGCCTTGCCTTGCTTCCCTGTTTTGTCACAAGACGAGAAAGTTGCAGGCAGGGAATATGGAGTTTGGACAACAGAAGAGCGGAATAAAATATCTACTTAGTTTCTCTGGATATTGGCTCACATTCGCATCACATCAGCCGAGCCAGGAGATCTAAAGCTATTCCATATTAGAAGAGCTCGTCGGAGAAGTCGACTACTTTAGTTACTTAGGGCTGTAGAGGACGACTACTACTAGCAAGCACTCACTACTGACTACTACTACTACGATACTACACTCTCTCCGTCGGATATATAAGCGGACTGACTGAACTGAGTGACTGAGTCTCTTTTGCTCGTGTTGCCTATGTCGTATAGGATTTCTTTCGTCTCGGTGGTCTCGTGTTCGTCTCTTTATATTCACTACTTCTGCCTGCTGTTCTTCTTGGTGTTCACTGTTCAGTCGGAGTTGAACTTGTGTGCCTGCCTAGCCCAAGCCCATGACTTGGGCTTTGGTCCTATTCGTCCTTTTCGATGAAAACTTCCACCATGTTTGCAACCGCTCGATTTTCAGCCACCGACTTTCGTGTTAGTGGTAGTTTTACAAGTACAACTAGTTTGTATGGTACACACTATGTATTATGGAGATATCTAGGTATGAGTTCATGTTCCTCGTATATATACACTTTGCAGTCAACTAACTCTCCTCTGCTCTCCGTCCTCTTTGTATTTCTATGTATCTACTATTTGTAGTTTGTTAAGCGCTCTATCCGTATCGGTTCTTTATGTACATCTGCTCTCCTCTACTACACGAGCACCAGCTCCTTCCTTACTTCCACTTACACTTACTTCCCTCAGACCTTGCTGCCTTGCCTTGTGCCTTCTGACTTCCATTCCATGTCCTAGCTGCCCTGCCTGCCTGATATATTATTTTGGGGATGGTTTTTTTGCCATCCGGACTTCAGGAGAACGAGACGGTGCTTAAGTAGCTAGCTCGAACTCTTCCTCTCTATCCACACCACACCATAATGCATATATGACAAATTAAATCAACATGGAATGGAAAATAGAATTATTCCAACTTAGGTATGCTATACATACTTATAGGAAGAAGTATTATTATTACGTGGGACTAGTGTCTTAGTATGCTCTACTTGCTATGAAATGCCATTGCCAATCCCAATGATAAGTACTTTTATATAGTAAATATTACTTATGAACTGTGAACTTTCCAATTTATTATCCTAAAAATGTGGCACTCGCCATACATAGCGCAACGGTACGATGATATGCGGTGATGGAAACATATGAATTGTACTACACCAGCAAACATATGATGTATGAAGACAGGAAATTCTATGCTAACAACACGCTCAAAAACATGGCAGCCTTAAATTCCCTTAGTTAGGATTAATATTCTTCTGATCTACCTACCTACACAAACTATATAGACACTACACAACACAGTAGCTTTCTATTGTTTTGTGTGTAATAGCTACCTCGTGCAAAAGCTGCCATGTTCTATAACAGAAATGTATGAAACGGACAATGCCAATTTACACTGTTATTTATGAAACTCATCAACACTGCAAATCACAATTAATGTGAGCTAATGACAATGAGGATACCTATGTATAATAGACTTCATTCATGCCAATATTTTCACCTGAATAATATCACGGTTATCTAAGGCTTTGCACTGCTAACTTTTTTAACTTTGTTTATTTTTCTCAAAAACAATTGTAGGTGCTGGATGTGAATTGCATTGCTTTTTTAGTGTAACAATTCAACATACCTATGCATACTTTGATACATTTTTAGTATTTAGGCTATTTAGGTAGTTAGGAAAATTCCAGTTCCATTCTAAAAGCTTCTGTAATAGAAAATAGAATGCATATGCAAACGCAATAGTAGTACCTATCTATCATAGCATCAAAGCACGCTGAGGTTTAAATTGAAATTCTATGTCGGCACACATGAATATCTTATGTATTTATGAATATTGTATTGAAAAAGTAAGATGACAATTATGTGGGCGTGAAGTGAAAAATTGTAGAATGTTGTAGTTCAATTCAAACTTCAATGTTCAAGGTTTAAATACAATATAAATGATCCTTAAAATAAAGTCAGTCAATACTTTTAATTGTACGTATTCATGGTTAATGCAAAATTTGGAATGATTGCTTTAACGTATAATTTGTGGATTGGGGAATGTAACAAATATAGGTAGATAACTTAATGTGACGATGTATGTCAATGTCAAGGGCATTTAAGAATAAGAAGAGCATAGGGAGGCACTAGGGGACCAGGGACTTACAGTAATTAATTATTTATGCTTTGAGAATGAATTGCATATTGATTAAAGGACCTTCATAAGCCGAAGCACAGTCTGTTGATTTTATCTTGGAGTGCTGCGCTGCAGCTCTTCAATAATGAAAACATGTGCTCGTGGTGTAATAATGCTAATTAAACAATTAATTTAATTATGTGATGGTGAATGCTATTGCTATTTATATACTAATTACTGCTACAGTGCTATAGTTAACTTTAATGCACTATTAATTATGTTTTGTTAGCGTGTCCAAAAGTTGCCGACCGATCTAGGATCTTCGCTGTGTAGTAGCAACAGCAAAGCAAGTATAGGTCATGTTTTAGATAAACATTTTCATGTGCTTCGTTTCATTCTTCAACAGAGCAGACAATAAATCTTGATGATCTGTGTAAATATTATTATGGCAATTAGCCAACAATTATCTTTGGAGCTAGTGAAGTCATAAGGAAAGGAACTATTATGTAATATTATAGCAAACTCTAATAGGATACTACTAAATTAGTAGGTTTCTTTATCATGAGATATAAAGTGTTGACATTTTGATGGTTACTATAATGGTTTTCTTTTGAATTGTTAATTACAGATGTCTTCGGGATCTCAGGTGCAACTGACCCCGAATCAAATGCATCAACTGGGCCATGTCCTTGGCTCAGGTAACAATGCTATTCCTACGAGTACGACACCAACATCACTTATTTCTACAAATAACAGCGGCGGAAGTGGAAGTGGTGGTGCAAATAACGGTGTCGGTGGCTGCGGTGGGGGTGGCAATGTGAGTATCAGTGGTGTTAGTGGACTTACAATCAGTACTGTGAATGTTGTGAACTCAACGTGTCCTGGGCCGGCTATTCCAGGACTTAACTCTGTGCCCATGCCGGTGACCAGTCTTATTCCTATACTTTCCTCGAATACAGCAAATCCTAGTGCTAGTGTAAGTAGTTCTAATAATGTCACTGGGCCTGGTCCCGGGCCTGGTCATGGATTAAGTCAGGACTCCAATATGAGTGCAGGTAAATTCCCTCATTTTTATAATAATTATATAAATAATTATCATTGAAATGTGTACGGCATAAAATTTGTAATGAATGTGAGTTGGAACTTTCAGAGTCGAAAGCAAATTTTCTCGGAAACTATTCCATGAATTTAAATGAAACTAATAGCATCGGATTCCCTCCCCTATACAAAGAGGAGAGGTCAAATGAAGGTACGCTACAATGCCGGAAATGTCGAATAATCTCAGCAATTCTCTATGCACAACTTTCGACTTCCAGACAAAATATTTATTTCCTCAAAAGTTTGAAGTTACTTTTATTGATAAACTAATGACCTGTCCAGTTCAGAATCCCCAACTATATGGGAATCCGATGTTTCATTGAAGTTCATCGAGTAGTTTCTGAGAAAATTTGGGACGAAAAATAAAAAGATTTTTCAAAATCCCACCATAACTTTCGAAAGGCGCTTTTTAAAAAATTCCGAGAAGCCTTGTTTCTGAAACAGCTTTCGATTCTGAAAGTCTAAAGTTCCAACTCCACCATAAATTTTATGCCGCTCTCATCTCAATGATATATGATAGCTTTTCTTTTACAAATAATATACTAAAAATAAACTTTTATACTTTTGTACCACGAGGCAATCATTTCTTTTACATAAAGGTGTTCATTTTTACACGATGAGTTGCACCTGTTAACAAGGCACTAAAAATAGGGATGGTATTGTCAAGCAATGTGTCTGCAATTGGTTTATAATTATCTGCAATTCCAAATTCCATGTTACCTGCGTATTTATCACACACATTTACCTTTTGGCTTTTCCATAGAAGTACTTTGTAGGAGGATTTATAATTAGCTCTCTTATAAACAAAAGCTAAATGAATGCAGTCAAGTTGCATAGATAGGATAGAGGGATTAGTAGAAGTTGCTGCATTGTATACTTTAATACTTTAGGTATATGTGGGTGTGCTATGGCTATACTATGCATAGGTATGTAATCTAAACAGTTTGAGAAATGAAAAACTCTCGTTTACATAGAAAGACAGCTCTCTTATCGTATTTCAGTATCTACATGCTTGAGTTTTTTCTCATGACCTCCTCATTGTGAGGGAAAGTCTTCAATATACGAATGGCTAACAGAATGTACAGTACGCTAAATGTGATAAGATCGTATAATATCTTTGTTAGTCATGAAGGTGTCTTCTTTAATTGCGAGCGTGTAATTATCACAATTCTTTATTCAATTTTTTAATATAAAATTGCTCCAATGCAATTATGGCACGTTCTGCTGCCCAGTTTTTTATGGTACAGTTCGAATACGAAATGTACCAAGTGCCAATTGTGTCAAGTATGATTTATTGTTGTATTTGTATTTACTTTAAAAAAATGGAAAGCCTGTAACTTATGGGAAACATTGCACATAATTTGTTCGAGGCTCGTGGTGCAAACGGTGTAAGTTGTGTAATTTAGGATTTGAACTGAATTAAAAGTGTTTTATTGTTTTTTCAGGCTCGTCACATAGTGATAAAGAATTAGATACTCCAGAAAAATTAAGTAAAGTACCTGTAGAAAGAGAGAGAAAGAGAAAACGGAAGGCTGACGATGGGTCTGGCTCTGGAGGGGGAAACAGTGGTGGTAATATTATTCATAATACAAGCACTACAGCGTCGTCCGCTGCTAAGTCCAACAAGAAAATCAACGACTATTTTTCCTCAAAAATCACCGGTGGAAGTCCTGTTCGTCACAGCGGAGCCAAAAGTCCATCACCTCATCAATCTATTAAACCTACCGTACGTTAATAAAATATTAACCATTGTACATCATTGTCTGTTGTGAATTGTTGTAAGTTTATCTGTAACTGGAACATATTGTGAATAGTTTTTGAATGTGCAGTTTCCGGCTAGTCCACAAAACTTAAGTGGTTCAACGTCTGGAGGGACAACAGGGGCAGCAGTGGGGGGAGGGACAACGCAAGGTCCAGTAGCAGAATATAATGCGAATCTGAATCTTATGCAACCACCTCGGATAGTGGGAGCAGTTGTTGGTACTAGCATTGGGCCCTCAGGTCCTTCTGAAGGCACTGGAAGAGCTTCATCAGGTTCCTGTTCGTTATCAACCGGTGGAGCAACTGGAGCGAGCGGCGGAGGAGCTGGAGTTAATACGCTCACCACAAAAGCTGTACAGACTGAATTAACCGGCGTGAGACTGGCCGAAAATGAGGCTCAAGCAACAACAGACGTTGAGACACGAAATACTCGAATTGATGAGTTGAACCGAAGTAATGAAGAACTGAGACATCAAATGTCAACTCAACAGCGAGTCATTGAACAACAAAAAGCTCACATTAATAAATGCATCGAGGTATGAATGATTCCCTAAAAATTACACATCAATTATTAAAAACCCTGTCCAATATCCAGCAGTACCGAATACTGTTGTAGGATTATCATCTAATGAATTAAATTTTTTTGAATTTGCAGGTAGTAAAGAAGTTATTAATAGAAAAGTCGACAATAGAGAAAAAAGAAGCCAGACAAAGATGCATGCAAAATAGACTGAAATTGGGCCAATTCGTCACCCAGAGGGTCGGTGCGTCGTTCCAGGAGAATTGGACTGATGGATATGCTTTTCAAGAGCTCACGAGGTATGACGACATGCCCTTGCATAAGAATTTCCTAAATTAGTCCTCGATACTTTTTAATTGTAACTACTGAGACATCATTCTGTTCATTTATTAATAATTGACTCTTGTAGCCACTTTTGTTGGTAGACAGACTGTGTGTATGAAAGTAGTGAAAAGAGAAAGACAAAGTTTAATAAAGAACAGTAATACGTAGGTAAATAATAAATAGGGAATGTTGTAGGTCCTCATGTCTTCGGAAGTGACTTTTTTAGTCGAGCAGTCTCGTCCAGTTCCATGCGTGTAGACATTTTGAGTTTTGGCTTAAGGATAAAGATGAGAATGAGTCTTGTGGATAGGGTGAATGAGCATTGTACTGTAAATGCATGTGTAAGCGAACTTCTATGTGGACTGATAAATATTTTATTCTTGCAGGCGGCAAGAAGAAATCTCTGCAGAGAAAGAGGAGATCGATAGACAGAGAAAATTGCTAGGGAAGAGAAGACCACCGGCAAATGAAGGACAGGGAGCGACAAGAAAACGTGGTGCAAATTCGGGCTCAACAAGCAGTTTACACAACGGCACGTCCTCTGATGGTTTCGTTAAACCCGAAAGTGTTCGAGAGCTCACCTGGCAAGAGTACTATGAATCTGATGAAATCCTTAAGGTACATTTTTAATATTTCACGCAGGCAATAAAAGACTCATTTCCTAATGTTCCCAACAAAAGCAAACTTTGAAAGAATATTTTGCGAAACATCTTGTCTTTTGTCTTGTCTACCAGTGATTTTAATGCCCATTTATTGTAACAAGATCAATAACAAGTTTAAATTATGCTGTGTATTTCATGTATATTTTTTCAAATTTTCTTATGATCTATTAATGTCATTCTTTCGGATATTTCCGCAGTACACAATTCTACTTAAGTAATAATGAAGTTATCGATTTAAATATTAAAAATATGGACTTCGGGTGTAAAATAATTTTGGACAGTATCGATAGAATTAGCGATTCCTGATTTATTTACTGAGAATATTAAAGTATGTATAAAATGTTGATGGATGATATTCCCTTTTAATTAGTATAGACTGGAGACTATTTAAATTGCGATATATCTAAACGATTTTTAATTGTCAGTTTTTTAATAATGCTGACTGAATAGCAAAGAACCTTCGAATGTCTGTTAGTCAAATATTTTGCTTCGTTGGTTATGCATTAATGTGCCCGAAGTTAAAAAAACCAGGCAATGAATATTTCATAAAGTTGATTGATTAATGGCATGTGTGTTATTTGAAATTCCAGTTGAGACAAAATGCATTGAAGAAGGAGGATGCGGATCTGCAGCTAGAAATGGAGAAATTGGAGAGAGAGAGAAATCTGCACATTCGAGAGTTGAAAAGGATACTTAATGAAGACCAGTCGAGGTTCAACAACCACACGGTGCTTAATGATCGATATCTTCTTCTCATGCTTCTCGGCAAAGGTGGATTCTCAGAAGTTCATAAGGTTTGTCTACACAAATATAGAAAATGTATTTATATATTGGGGATATATGAAAGGGGCATTATATACAGTAGAAGCTTTAGGAGCCGAGCGGCGTCCCTACAATTGTGTTTTCATACTCCTTGAATTTTGGCAAACTGTATAAACACACCCAATTGAAGTAGCTGTAAACTTGAGCACTTTTCCGTGGTCCAGTTAGCTCAGTGGCGCTAGGTACACTACAATGGAAATAAAAAGACTATTTCTATTGGCATTTGCCACGTGGATGTGATCCAATTGTAGTAAATCCTTTTACGATTACTAAATGTTAAAGGTGTTGCCATATTCTGATCGTTCCCTACAATATTATAGCAATGAGTAGGTACGGTTCCGGCGCATTACAAGTTCCTTAAGAACTTGATCCGTGATGTCGGCACTTAAATCCACGGCTTTTCCAAAAATAATCTTTAATTAGCACATTTGAAGGCGACAGTCTTGTCTCTATATCTATGTCTGCGGCTTTTAATGTTCTTGTGCTAATAATCTAACTTTTTGCATAATTTCAGGCATTTGATTTAAAAGAGCAACGATACGTAGCATGTAAAGTGCATCAGCTAAACAAAGACTGGAAAGACGACAAGAAAGCGAACTATATCAAGTAAGTGAATATTTAATAACCATGAGTAATGGAATAATTAATAACTAAATGGGATATGAAATGAGTCAATGTTACCATTAGGAGATTTTAATATTGTCAAACATTAATGTTGAGATAGGTAGAAAATGACTGGTCAAAGTGCTTCAACTGTTTTAGTCAAGCTTGCAAATATGCAAGGAAATAGCTACCTGGAAAACAGGAAGCGTTTTAAGTAAGAGAATTATAACCAGAGTGGATGATGATTTTGTATATGTACATGGCAGAATATCCAGCTAGGCACTAAGAAAATGCAGATGCGGCCATTTTGTAGATAATATAAGTACGTAGCATGTACCTCTACTTCTACGTATGACCTCCTTCTCACTCTCATGCACGACCAGACAGAGAATTGAATTGAAACTTCGAGACTTTTATCTGTAAAGCATCCTAATCATCGGCATCAGTGAATTCGCATCCACTCCTCTGTCTCAATGCTCCCGGATGCCAAATGCGCAATAATCGCATTCGTTTTTTGCGTAGATCTGTACTGTATGTGCAAATATGGCACTAATAATCTTTGGTGTCATTTTTCATAACGTATGCATTTGAAATAAAAGTTGAGGTGTGGAGAGTCAATTCATTATGGTGATTAATATAAAAAACGTTCAGTTTTGTTCGATATTGAAGTGATAGATTTAAATGAACATTTTTAGATTTAGTTTCATTGGCTAGTCTAAGTTACAAGTACAACACTACTGGCTGAAAGATGTTACTGTAAAGGTTTTGCCATGCGGAAATGGTTACTAATTTTTTATTATTTGTGTTACAGGCATGCCTTAAGAGAATACAATATTCACAAGTCCCTGGACCATCCTAGAGTAGTGAAATTGTATGATGTCTTCGAAATCGACGCAAATTCATTTTGTACTGTCCTCGAGTACTGTGATGGTCATGATTTAGACTTCTACCTCAAGCAGGTAATTTCGATATTTATTTCAACATTCTTTTAACCAAAAGCTTTTTAATGTTTAAATGAATGAGAACATGATGTATTTTTTTCTGTTGTAGCATAAAACAATTCCAGAAAGAGAAGCGCGGTCCATAGTCATGCAAGTTGTTTCAGCTTTGAAGTATCTCAATGAGATCAAACCTCCCATAATCCATTATGATCTTAAACCTGGTAATTACACAAACAATTATGATTCGAAATAGTTGTAAGATATTTTTCTTTGTGGTTATACCACTGTGTATATTCCAAATATATTAATGTACAATTCGTTAACAAATTACCTTAGCATTGTGTCTAACTGTATTTGCTATTCCATTGTAGGTAATATACTGCTAACAGAAGGTAATGTATGTGGGGAGATTAAAATAACCGATTTTGGACTGAGTAAGGTTATGGATGAAGATAATTATAGTCCAGAACATGGCATGGATCTAACTTCCCAAGGAGCTGGAACCTATTGGTAAGTTTTAGTTGATGCACTAATTTTCTCATTAAAACTCTTTCGTGAGCTTTTGTTTGAAATAGCATTTTGTATGTATCTAACTTGATATAATCTAATTCTGTCGTTTCATTATGTTTTCCCCAGGTATTTACCTCCAGAATGTTTTGTTGTTGGTAAAACGCCGCCAAAGATTTCCTCTAAAGTAGATGTATGGAGTGTAGGAGTGATTTTTTACCAGTGCCTCTACGGCAAAAAGGTATTTGGAATTCAAAAAACTGTTAATGAAGTTACTTAAGTAGATTTGTTTTCGATGATGATAAACTTGCCCCAAATTGATGATGATGGTGGTATTTCAAGACGGGACTGAGAAATGTTTGAAACTTCATTTATATCAATACTCTTTTGCGAAAATATGTTACAAGAGTGTTTCTTTATTGTTTTGCAGCCGTTCGGACATAACCAATCGCAAGCAACGATTTTAGAGGAGAATACAATCCTTAAAGCAACTGAAGTACAGTTTCCTAATAAGCCAACTGTCTCAACAGAGGCAAAAGTACGTGACACTATTTAATAAAAAAGCATACCTACATTTATTGACATTTTTTAAATGTGAAAAATAATATTGAAATATTTTAATTTGCAGCAATTAATAAGAATGTGTCTAGCTTATCGCAAAGAAGATAGACTAGATGTTCTTTCGTTAGCTAAAAATGAATATTTACAACCTCCCGTTCCAAGACATGCACGACAAAATGCAGCTGCTGCGGCGGCCGCTGCCGCATCAGCGTCACATGGAAATTCATCCTCTTCGCAGTCCCAACCCACGACCCCCACAGGTTAGTTTGATTCTTTACATAAATAATGATTGCGATTATTTTGCTTTTGATGATGATAAAATAGCCCCATATTAATGATAATGATGGTGGTACTTCAAGACGGGACTGAAAAGTACACTTAAAAGTGTACTTCACAAAATTGTGTGTTTTTAAAGGGGTTTTTGTCGAAAAGCTAGCTATAATGTTTGAAAATTTGATTTCAGGGAACAACCAAGGGTTTCCTCAGACTCTCTTCTGTGGCATGAATGCCAGTAGCTCATCCTAGCCCCCCTCGCTCTGTCCAATATTACCATGTGAATTCTCTAGTATTATTGTTGCTCTTTCTCAAGACTATTGAAATTCGAAAAGGACATTTTGGTTCGAGTCGAAAACCAGCCATTATCTGGATAATAATCAAGAATAATAACTGCTTATCGTTACTACCGGTTGTTATCTTCTCTGAAGCGCGAATCTGTGGAGCTCAATGTACATTGGAAGCAATCGTGTCCTTAAAGCCCAAATGACGGGAGATCTTGAGCCTTTCGTCAAAAAACCCCTATACTGTCTATCTTTCGGACCCCACGCAAATAACGGACAATTTTTCTATTTGTGTTCGTGTTTCCTTCCCACCAATCCGCAGCAAACGAGAAAAGAGCCCAGAAGATGTGATTTGATTCATATTATTATTATCATTATTATTATTATTATTACCTATGTATCATTATTATATTATTACTATTATTATTATTACTTATCATTATTATTATTAAATAATATTATTACTGTGAATTATTAGATAGACTATGTGAGAATGATAAAATGTACAGTTGTAAAGTTAAGATTGTAATCGCGTAATAAATAGAATTTCTAGTAAATCTTTTCAGTAATGAAATACGTGAATATAATTAGTAGTTAATCAAATCAGTTATACCTACAACACATACAATGCCATTATATTATAATGTCAAGTACTTTTTGTCACATGGATCAGCTCTTTCAGACTAATTTGGTAGCTAAATTGATTTTCATATAAAAAGAACTGGTAATGTTTGAACGTTATATTTTGAGCAATTTCTGTATTTTTTATTTATATTCATTTCATTGGTTAATGTACTTATATAACTATTTACTTTGTTTACGAGACGACATGATGACAAGCTACATGAAGGCATTTGTGCAGCAATGTAAAGAATATTTGTATTTTTTCGCTATTACTTACTTAGTATTCGTATTATTTACTTTTAAACGCATTGTATAATATAAATGGACTGAATAGTGTGCCCGTCTGGACGGGATATGAGAATCGACCTTAGTCATTCTACCCGTATAATTTTTGGCAATTTATAAATCAATAAATTGCCAATAATTTAATAATGTTTTAAGTTTAAAGCGAATGGAAAACAAGAAGTGGGAGTAATTGTAGGCGGACTTCGCTGAGCCTCGCAGAAGTTGTCACTAATAATGGCTGTCGCTGCCGTATATTCCGTTGAATTGCAAAACTCTCCATCGTGTAATGATAGGCTTTATAGTCTCGTTTATTACTGTACAAGCTCACTTAACTCAGACATTAGAAAAGAAACGTTACGTACACTTCGTCTGCTACCCCTCCTGTCTATCTATTGTGGCTAATACCTTTTCCCAGACTTCTACATTGCAGATAGATACACGCTTTCAAGAAAATTGCGTTGAGCTGCAACGAACTTTCTTGCATGATCTGATTTGCATTATTATTTCACTTTGGTTGCAAGACAGATAGACAGACTGTAACGGAATTTCTATTTCAACACATTTGCTATTTTTACACAGAAGTGTGAGCATTTTTCTCTTTTCATATCTAAGAATGGGCTGCCTGCAATCATTTGGACAAAGAAAGCAAGACAATGACGAAGAGGGTGGCGAAAAGGAAAACAAAGAGGTCTGAATATTTTTTCTATTTTAATTGTGAATCTTACAGATTTTGATAATTTATTAGTAATTCCGCGTAGTAAATGTTGATGATTAGTATACCATTGTCCATTGTCGTCACATAATAAAAGGACAAAAACTGTACAGTCAAAGAGAAAGTGTACTTTCTCTGGTGAAAGCCCATTTATTACGAAAGGTTCGTAGGAACTGACAGCCCTTTATTAAGACGAGCGTGTTGATGCCAAGGTATTCTTTGGAAAGGGAGGCGAAACGGTTTTTTACGTCCAATATGCAGATCGTCATCCATTTTTTATTAAAATATTTCCAATCGATCTTTTCTTTTCCATTTTCAACAGAACGGATTAAATTTTTTAATGTGTACTTGCATGAAACTTGAAGCATGAGAAATAGCAAAATCTTCTTTGGTTCCTAATTGCCCTTATTGTAAGGATTTCTAGGTAAATATGAATCGACGAAGTACTGTTGTTCCTTTTAAATGCCTAAAAAGCTAATTTCTTGGCCATATGTAAGTTTATAGAGTGCTATTTACTCTAATTGTCTATTTATGATTTTACATGACCACGGCAGTCAACGAATACTAACAGTCCAGGACGTAAGAAAAGTGCCGGCTACGATACCACACATGGAGTGGTGACTGAAACGGATGTTCTGGAAACAGACTATGAATATGGGGGTGGCGGTGGAGACGGGGACTTTTAATGGAAAGATTGACTTATAAACACTTGAATACTCTGCTACACGCCTACACTGTAATTACAATGATTCAGTAGACATGTTATTACTCATTACTGTCTCATGGTCACTTTCTGTAGAAAAATGAATTGGCATGACCTTCTCCTTTCACCATAACTTTCTATCCACATAAGCAACCTTGTTTTTCATGCATGTAACTTTTAGAGAATTATGTCCATGTCCACAATAATATTAACTATCTATCCTTTATTTAACTTTTAATCAACTTCATAATAATTCCCTTCTTTTAAACTTGCTGATACGGCAATGGTAAATAATTTGGCTTTGCAATGCTGTTATATTTTTCCATTTATCAGTAGATTTTTGGAACACACTATAAAACATATATTATTAACTAGCGATTTAAAAAACTATAGTGCTTTGTCGAATGAAAATAAAAATGCTGAATAAATGCTTTCACATGGTGGAGCGTGGTAATAAAACGTATTTAGTTGTTGAGTACACATTCATTCTTGCTGGCATAAATTTTATACTTTACTTTCTTTGCAGCCAACTTCATTTGAAACCATCTCTAGGTATCTACAAATATTCATTATACGTAGTATCGTCGCTATTTTAACAATACCCACTTTTTTGTTTTACTTATTAGTATTATGTAGTACAAAAGTCACAGAATTTGAAATTGCGAGTAGAACTTCAAAGGAATATTTATTTATTGACTCTTTTTAAATTCTATTCTGGTTTCTTAAATTTTGCTTGAATCCACACTCGGTACATTTTTAATTTCTTGCCACGATTAACTTGTAGTCGTTTATCCACCAATAATCTCTCTTTTACAAATCCATTTCTTTGGAACAGATCAGTCACTTCATCTGCAATTTAAATTGCAAATTTTACTAGTATTTCGTTGATTCAAAAGTATTAGATACGGAGAAAGTAGCTTCTCTTTGTTAAAAGTTGTATACGATGTTACTGGGTTGATAGAGAAAGAAACTTTCTCTCAGTAGTATATTTCCGTAGTACAGCCCAATTCTATTTATTTTTTCCCAGTGGATCATCATACACATTTATGCTGTGTATGGTCCGAGAACCAATATCTAGCGGGATTCTTTAGCTCCATAATACATAATAAATTATTCAAAACAGCTTACCCTCCGTGAAAAAATAAACCCTTGTGCCATCTCCTCTGACATAAAAGTTATCTGATATACAGCGTCCTTCTTTGAATCGTAACTGAGCCATATCATATCTACCGTAGTCTCGAAAAAGGACTATACCTCCAGGTTTTAAAAATGAAAACAAATTTTTCAATACTTGGTCGAATCTGAAATATGAAACACATTCATTGCTTTTTTATGACCTGTGAGTATAGATACACGTAAAAACTATTCCTTATTACTTAGTGAATGCATCGCTAATTGCAGATTAATAATAAGTTTAGAAAAAAGAAGACTTAGCTTGGATACTGTAGGGCAAAATTCAGATTTTGACAGGCAAATATAGGCAGGTACTTACTTTTCCGGGTTGATGGCTGAAATGACGAAGATCATCGTAATAGCATCAATAGATCCCAGTGGAAATGGTAAAAGGGGTTCACAAGAAGTGGCATCCAATACAAATGCGGTGCATCTAAAAACCAGGAAATGTATAGCAATAAGCATATAGCATACACGTAAGAAGAAAATGCGAGCAGATATTTGCTGGGCCTACTATCCTCGTGCATATAAAATTGCGTACCTGTCAGCTTCGAATTTGGTATGATTTTGAACTATTTCAATTGCTGTAGATGAAAAGTCACAGCCATAAACATAGGTTTCAGGGTTATTGTTGGAACAGAGTAAAGGAAAAATGGTGTTCCCGACACCACATCCAATTTCCAAAACTTTAAACTTTGAATTTTCCCCAGGATAACTTTCATTCTCTCTTCTACTTTTAATTCCTTCGCTACTTTCTTCTCTGCTAACACTGCAACCGAAGGGACTTTTAAGCTCCGGAAATTCAGAAAATAACCAGTGTCTATCTCTGAAAAATCTACAAATTAAATTATACACATTAAAACACGAACTAAACGACATTATTATATCTTCATTTGCATATATACGTACAACACAGGATTATAGGAACAATTCTCTATCTCTTGTATGTAATGATGTCAGCACTAATTCGAAAGGCATGCCATTGGGATGATAGAATTGGTATAGGAATACTAGGAATGAGTGTGCATACTTGTTTTGATGGATTCCATAAAACGTGTCCCAATTACTATGAGCGTTTTCTTCCAGTTCAATTTGTTTCCCCGGATCCACTAAACTTGCAGAATTTTTTAAAACAGCAGCAGCAGCACATGCCTGCATTTCTTCATCCCATTCTACATGATCCCTTTAGAATTTAGAAAACAACAGTACTTATTAAACAGTAGTACTATGATAGCAGTTGTAGCGGGCAGGTGTTTACACATGCCAGGGTGGGCACGAAATAAGTGACAGTGTCACTTTCTACTTTCTCCGTCTTTCAGTCTCAACAAACGAACTGGACCTCCATCTGGCTCTATTAGCCTTTGTTGGTGATTCCGCAACTGCTGAATCACCAATTGCAATCACCAATTGCATTTCTGGCAAATTTCATCGTTTAACATTACTAAATAACTGGTTAAATGTTCCAGTAAAGAAAAATGAATGAATAGGCCCTGGGACACATAGTAGATACCGATATACCCATTTCAATTAGTTATTCCACTCTGTAAACATTTACATATAGGCATTTTTAGTTTGCATACTATAATATGGAATTTACTGTTAAGTAGTTCATTCAGCGACGATTTTAATACTGGAGACGGCATGCATTGGAAGACAAAATTTTTTTCCCTGCATAAGTTGCAGAACTAGTATTCATTATTCTCGTAGGAAGGACAAAGCAACAAAAAGCAAAACGACTTAATATTACTCGGTAGTAACACAAATAAGACACTCGGCACTACTATTTCTTTATCTCTACGCGGGGTACTGGGAACTTTCCTTTGTGCTTTCTCCAGACTTTCTCCAATCGTCATGCAAATGCGATCACCGGTGTTTGAACTCTCTTGTTTGAATTGCTTTAGAAGTTGACACCCAAAAAATATTTCGGTGTTTTCTAATACAAAATTAATGTTAATTTTCCTTTTAGTAGACATCTCCGAAACATTTCCAGTAACATTCCTATTCCTAAGCTCAAACCTCTAGTCTAGTTGTTCAAGCAATCCTATCCTATTATTTCGGTTCATTCTCTGATGTTCAATAGTGCTTCTGTCGTAAAAGCAAAACACGTGACGATTACAAGTGCTACTGCTACCATTACATCGGTACTGCTCGTTAATGGTTAAATAAACTTTCTCTTCGCTTCTTCACCTTCATATCGCAATGTATATTGCCTTGCCCTATATATCCTCTATTGCATGTTACTTAAAGTTAAAAGTATTGTACATAATTTTTACCATGCATTGTGTCTAAAGACTGCTGTCGCATCCGTTAACTTCCGGGTTCGAAAAAGTCTAAGTTCTGGAAAGTCCGTATGTCCCAGGTTCTGCTGTACGACGTCCTTCCACATTTGTGCAGTTTCAATTTTCTTTTTCGCCTTGGCTTCACCTTTTCTATTGCCCTGTCCTTCCTTAAATCCAAATGTTTCAACAGAATAATCATTTCCCAAAGCTGCGAACTCTTGTTGAAAGAAATTTGAGTCTTCCTCTTCAATTCTTTCGTTATCGTCTTCCATATTTTTAATTATTATGGTTAATCTCACTTTTTGATATCTATGCGAGTAGTGCAATGACCGCCGGCACTGCCGTATTACATTACTTCGTGTACTTTCTCCAAATTCTCCTTTTAAAAACCTCAAAATTAAGTGTAAGTGTCTAAAACGGACTGTCATTCGCTTCAAAGGGCAAGAATTAATAAAACAAGAAATAACTGCTCATGTGAAGAACTTCTTACTTTTAAAAGTGTCAATAATTCATTTTACAAGAAACTGATGACTGAATTCACTGAATCACAATCAAAAATTAATCCGTGTATTTTCTAATTTTGACATTTGACGGACACTTTTATTTACGAACATGTGCGAGTGTTTTTTCAGATGTAAACAAACACACAAGAATTTCGGTTCAAATTTTACCGCTGATTGAACTCGTGGTACCGTGTCTGTGTCAGGTGCATGGTGTCTTGTAGTTGTTTGACAAGAGAGGCCTCTTCATGCAATTCAAGAGGTTATTTCTTGCATTGAACGCGTCCATATTGAATCCCTTGTATAAAGGCAACGTGGTCCGTCGGGATTCTCTAGATTCTACATTCAATTCATCTGCTGCGGTTTCCAGTTCCAGTAGCGTGAGGGAAAGCGAAAGCGAGTGTTCGTTTTGATCTGCGATATTTTTAAACTTTTAGGGGAAAATTTTCGAATTCCGAAAGTCATTTATTGTAAGAAATGGCTCCTGTAAGTATATTATTATTGTTTTTAATTCTGCTTGCATTTATTATTATTATTTTCAATTTTGTTTCTAATTATTCTAATCTTTGTAGCAAATGCGTTTATGTTGTGATCATTATTAGTTCTTTAAAATAATAAAAATTATGTTCTCGATATCGAGGCTGAAATAATATTCGTAGATGATATAATTCTGACTCTTGACTCTCTGAATCTGAAATAACCATACTGATAATAATGTTACATGGATATTTTTAATTCAATACTCTCACAGAAAACATAGCTTTGATTTTACTATAATCAGTTACCTATTATAATAATATAATGATAAATTCAATCGCAATGAATTTCAAATTTAATATTTATTATTTTTGTCATTGACAAATTATTTTTATTCGTAGCCCGCCGGAGATAAAAAGAAAGCAGGCGCTGCCAAAGCCCCCGCAGCTGCCAGTGGAGCAAAGAAGGAAAACAAAGCACCAGCTGCTGCTACTGCCGCGAAGGGTAAGACACCAGCCCCAGCTCCAGCAGCCGCCAAGAAGGCTGCCCCAGAAGCGAAACCAAAGGCCGCAGCTCCAGCCCCTGCTGCAGCAAAAGCGAAAGCTCCAGCTGCTGAAAAGAAGCCTGCAGATGCAAAGAAAACCCCTGCTCCTGAGCCAAAAAAACTGAAAGCTGAGCCCGCAGCCGCACCTGCTAAGGCCAAAGCTGCACCCGCCGCGGCAGCAGCCCCCAAAAAGCAAGAAGCTGCAAAGAAACCCGCAGTGAAGAAAGCCGCTCCAGCAAAAAAACCAGTAGCAGCCAAACAGCAGTTGAGAGGGAAAAGTGTTGCGGCAAAGAAGAAGAAGACGGCAACCCGTTTCGTCATTGATTGTACTCTTCCAGCAGAAGATCAACTTTTCAATAGTGCTGACTTTGTAAGAATAATTTCTCTCGTCAACGCCATACACTGCCCCTGAGTCCCGTAAGTCTGATCTGTGAATTTGGAAACAAAATCTGGAAAAGAATGAGGGGTTGTCAGTGGACGGACAGATATGGCAACGACATTACACACAATTCTAAAGATTAGGGTTATCTTCCCTAACTCTATTGTGTGTTTTGTTTTGTTGTTTAGGAAAAGTTCCTGAAGGAGCGTATTAAGATCAATGGAAAGACTGGCAATTTCGGAAATGCATTAAATATCGAGAAGGGCGATAAGAACTCCAAAATCATCGTAAATGCCACCTGTGCTTTCTCTAAGAGGTACTACAATAAGATTTTAAAATATACGCTATAATTCACGTTTATATTATCCATTAGGTCAACAAAATCCACATGTTTCTGCAATTGCTTTACTTTTACCTTAAAAACAAAAAAATCCCATGCTCATAGACCTTAACCAGTAAATATAATAATTGTTGAAGATCTAGATTTATTCAAAAATATTGATTGGAGTTTTTAATACCTTTTCAGATATCTTAAATACCTAACGAAAAAGTACTTGAAGAAAAACATGCTTCGGGACACATTAAGAGTTATTTCTACCAGCAGAGACGGCTACGAACTTCGTTATTTCCAGATTGGAAATGAAGCAGATGATGAAGAAGAAGATAACGAGTAAAGAAGCTCATCTACTTTGTTCAAAATGAAGTTTCTTTATATTACTACCTGAATAAACTCAAGTTTATGGGTTATGAACTCGCTATTATAATCATAATTCTTGCATTTGTAGATTCATACACATTGACAATGACATATTAAGTTGCTATCTTGGTCTTGAGGCTTTTGTAGGTAAATAGGCTAGTTTCATATTTATTTTATCATGGCCATGCTCGCTATAATAATCCCTCACGTCTAAAGGACAGGATACAACATACAACTATACAACGGTTTAAAAACGTTTGTTTCTATAAATAATGCAAAACAGACAGATTCATGTTGGCTAATTATCCAATCATAAATACTAATTAAAATTATATTTGGGATTTTATTTTACATATTATTACAAACCTATTGATTTCTCTAGCTCAGCTACTTATATTTAGCAATAAATCGCATTTTTCATCTTTATTATTGGTATGAATGCAAAAGCAGTCGAATGACCAAACCATGAAAACAATGCATATACCTACTAGGTATTATATGTGAAGTGACGATACTGTCAGTGTCAACTGTGTGTGTGGACTACGCTAACAAATTTCTTATTGGTATTACCCGAAAATTAGAATAACAATTAGGCTTCGGCTGTCGACTCTTTTCGATGAGCCCATAGAGGTAAAGGTAAAAATACAAGTAGTTTTCTAACTAACCCTTTCTAACTTTATGGATGAGCCATTATAGCTTATACAGGGTCCGCCATAGGAAGGTAGGCATGAGGCTTTCACCATTTATAAGTTGCAAAGCTATTTTATTTTCGTTTACGCTTACTTGCAAACATTTCCCTTGTTATAAATGCTAAATACGACCCCCTTCAGTGGCAATGCTCTCGTCCCAATTCCTTCTGGTATTGGCCAGCATTTCCGGTGTTATGTTCTTGCAGCACTCAATTATTCGCAGCTTAGTTCATCAATGTTTCTTGGTCTCGTTTCGTAAACATGGGACTTCAGATAGTCCCATACGAAGAAATCTATCAGTTTTCTGATTCACCTTTCCTGCTGGATGTCTCCGGTCTCCGGCTAAATTCTTCCACCACTTTCCTTGATGACAACTGTCCACAGAGTCCACACAGTCTAACAATTTCAGTTCGCTCCTCAACAGTAACCCTCGTTGTGTCAATAGGACAAGGAATACAAGCGCAAAAATGACGCATAATTATTAATAGTATTAAAGTTTGCATTATGTGAAAGCTCGAAATAGCATTACAGCGTTAAAAGAGAAATATCATTTACATGGTGAAAGCCCTATGCTATGCTGCCTACCTTTCCTTTGGCGGCCCTGTATTATACTATACTATACCTCATTCACTCCTGTTCTGTGTTCTGTCTCAGTTTCATTTCAGTGTCAGACAGAGACTGACTCTCTCACGTCACACACACTACAACACACATACTACACACACACAGCGTGATTTTCACTCCCTCGCGAAAGTCACTAGTTGAATGTTGAATCCAAACCCAAGTGACTTGGATTGACTCTTCTTGAGTGGCTGTACTGTACAAAAGTTACTCAACAGATTATACATATACTCCGCTAGTCCACTCTTCGCTGGAAATTCGATACAACTGAACAGACGTGGTAAAGAAAAACTCTTTTATTGTTCTTCAAAAAAATACTTTTCTAATAATAGGTCGATTGTCGATATAGTTATTTATTTGCCATTTCTGTTGTCTGTTTTTATTTTGTAAATAGTCAGTTATGTCTGCAAATCATCAAGCAAGAGCAATTTTCTTTAAAATTTGGGTTCCTGTCTTCGCTTTCGTCATACGGACATAACCAGTCTTTTGGAGGTACGTCAGTACGTCAAAAAGTCATAGTTTATTTGCAAAATTTACATGTTCGTAAGTTCGTAACAATACCCAGTCATTTTGAATCAATAATGGTGGATTTTGATAATTTATCGTAAAAATTGAACGTACAACATAACTACTCTTCTATTTTTGAATTGAAACACGTACAATAATTTAGGATTTTAGGGTGAGGATATTTATTTCATTTCTATTTGAGTGCATTTTATTTTAATGTTGTCTTTGCTGTTTCTATACATTAGGAGGCGGTGCGACGCTGAAGTTAAGTCATTAAGTCATCAACGATAACCAACTTCAACTTCTAAAAAGCTATTAACTACTATCAATGTAAGCTTAAGCTAATTTTAATCTCGTCTCCTTATGTTGCAAGATTTAACTGAACTGAACTAATGACTAATGAATATGCTTTGTTAAAAATTTTACTTACATTGTTACATTAAATGCTTTTCGAACATTTGTCTGTATAGCTAATATATATAGTTACTGAGACGCTAACTGATATGCAAGAATTTTTGTACCTATGTATAGGGAGGGACCTAGTAATGGAGAAGGAATTTCTGGGGGTCCTAAAAATCCTCAGCAAGCCGCAGCTCAAAGGCGACTACAGCAGACTCAAGCTCAAGTAGATGAGGTATGTAAAACTCAGAAAAGCTATCATTTTAATTTTTAATATTATGTATAAACAGTATAAAGTAGGGTATAGATAATAGACAAGAGATGCAGCCAATAATACTATTCGAATGTTCGTTATCCCAATATTAAATATGCTTCGGGTTGCGAATAATTAACTCAAAATTAAAATACACGGGTACATTGTATTTGATTGTTCAAAAATACTCGAATACTCGGTGTTCGAAAATATTCTATGTATATATACCACTATTCGCTGCATGACCTCACTAAATATGAATGAGAATAGTATGTCAGTTCTAAATGAAAAATCCTCTATTTTTAGCAAACCTAGAAAACTGAAAAGTTTTATTATTAGTAAAAACATGCGACTAAACTTATACAATAACTTATGAATTCACTACTATATAGTCGTGATATATTCAAAAATGGATTATTCGTAAAATAGCTTACTTTACTTTCAAGTTTCAATCAGATTTTAGTGCTTTGAATTCGAAAAATTGTCATGTGATTTATTTGTGGTTTTCATATGTCTTTGTATAAAGATTGTAATTATGGTCTATCTTTATATCATTAACATTGAATTATTGTACATAGGTCGTCGGCATCATGAGAATGAATGTAGAGAAAGTCATAGACAGGGATCAAAAACTGTCTGAACTAGATGATAGAGCAGGTAAAGATACTCTACTATATAACTAATTAGAATTACAAAAGTGCACGTTGGGATTAATTGCTTTATTAACGAATTTTTGCGATGCTTGTTCTCTTTGACACTAATTTTTACTAGCTACTGCAGTAGTGTCAAGCCAAGGAAGCTAAAACCAACGACGACATCAACCATTTTTACGATTTTTCCTAATTCTGTTCTGTGTGGTGTGTCAGGTGTGTGTAAATAAGACACAAATTTATCTATGACTAATTACAAGCAGGTCCCAATTACGATGTGACCTGTTGATGCTTTCGCTCTCTTGTGAATTACTGTTAGTAATAATAATTGGTAACAAAATTATCATGAAATTAGAATTCATGGTATTAGCAACTCACTAACCATAAGTACTATTGCTATTGCTTGTGTTAAACCAGTTTGATTTTATTTACTTTAGTATTCTTTACTGCCCTATCTTTCTAGATTATTATTTTTCAGAATTCTGATTATAAAAATGTGGTCCTATAGTTAGCATTGTTTTTGTTTTGGTCGGGATCAGCTTGATGGTTAGGGTCATAATTATTAGAGTTAATCATGTTTGTTCATTGTTAGCATGAACTGTGCTAACAATGAACAAACTGTGTATGTAATACATTTTACTGTGTATATAATACATTTTACTGTGTATATAATACATTTTAGATTACTACTAGGTAGTTTAGGTAGCTATAATTAATTAATGTTGTGTAACATGTATAAATCAGCTGCATCTGTGCATTTAGTACATCATACATAACATGATTATTTAGTGAGAAAGATAAGTTTTGATAAGGGTCTATTTGGCCTATCCAAGGACTAGGGAAGTGGAATTGAAGGATATGGTCTTCGAAGAAAGAAATGATGAGTTTGAGTATGCCCTTAGTATGGGTTCTCGTGTTTTGTTTGACTTCATACATTGCTCTGTGTAGGTTGTGGACATAATGAAGACGAATGTGGAAAAGGTGCTTGAAAGAGATTCGAAACTCTCCGAATTGGATGACAGAGCGGGTTAATAAGATTTTTGTAAATACTTACGGTCTGTTTGCTTTTTGCTGCTTAATGTGCAGTGTTTAATATCGTCATTTTGCAGTGCATGTTGCATGCTATTTTTGACCGGTCGGTGGCTGTCAATTCTTAAGTGGTTTTGCAGACACAACGACAACAAGAGACAGATGCTTTTTTATGCGAATTATTGCCATCGTTGGTTGCTGTCGCTTGGTTGGCTATGACAGAAAAAGCTTGTGGTTGTTGATATTTAAATGTAAACGTTAAATTATGAATAACATTTAATTACATTTATGATTTTGATGTATAGACGCACTTCAACAAGGCGCTTCTCAATTTGAGCAACAAGCTGGAAAGCTGCAAAGGAAGTATTGGTGGAAAAACTTAAAAGTAAGTATCGTAATTCGTAATAAATATCGAATTTGACATGCGTCATTAAGTTTATTTTACTCACGGACGAAAGATTTTTATTACGAGCTTGATTTACTGATATTTATTTTTATGATTTTCTAGATGATGATCATTATGGGAATCATCGGCCTAATTATTATCATCATTATCGGTGGTAAGTTATCGTAAACTAACAGTCGCCACCTGTGTGGATGTATTTTTATTGGTGTTGCTATTTTCTGCTCGGTGTCGGTGTCCTTTGCTCTGTGTTCAATGCTGAATGTACCTCTATATAACATCTGCTCATTCACTATGCCATTGTTGTCGTGTTGGTGTTCATTATTGGTAATATATTTTTCTACCTGTATTCCTAGTCTCAATTCTATATCGTTAAATTAAGTGATAAATGTATGTATCTCCATGCAGTATGCAATGCATGCACTTGCACCCTTTTCCCTTTAAGATTGCTGTTTATAGGGAATTTACTTGTAATCAATCAGTAATACTTAATTGTAATTAATTTCTAATTGTAGTGATAGTCTGTAAAGCAATTTTTAAACTTACGTTCGTTACGTTTTATGATATATATATAACTAATAGTAATAGTAACTAATCCCATTTTCCTTGTTTTAATTAACCATTACCACATGCAGCTAACATAATGTGAAGGAGCCAGGTGAGTCGCTCGAGTGTACCATTGGTGTACGACGGTAATAATGTAAAGAAGAAGAGAAACCAGATGATTTTTTAAACTAGAATTTCTTCGTCGTCGATTTCTGAGGCTCTGATGTCTTGATTTCAATAGTCAAGTCACTGAATAAAGATATTTCACAAAATATCATAGTAAATCAGTCATTAGCTCTAATAACTACTAACTACATTATAAATGTTGTATTTACCATTACTAACTACTAATATATAACAATATAACATACAAAGGATGTTTTTGCTTATGTAGATTTGTAATAATGTTCTAGACTAATTTAAGACAAGTTAAGGGTACAGTCTTTCAGATCTTTTGGCAAAATGCGACACAAAGTTTAACTTCGAAATAGGTTGTAAATGGAGGCT